>ML285847.1:8532-38156 GCA_005239495.1 Nicotiana undulata
CCCCCCAAAAAAAATAGCTCATGAGCTGAGGGTTTCCCAAGATCATATAAACAGACCTACCCGTCTCTCAGCCGATGTGGGACTCTTCTAAGGTCTCTCATGTTAGTTTGGTTAATTCTATTGATCTAATTGGGGCTGTAACTTGGTGGTACCATGATATGGTATGTCTTTAATTAGCAAAGTGACATCAGCGGCCTTGTGCTCGTTTAAGAACAAACATCGGCTACAAGAATATCACTTTATCATATCATGTAGGTTTCTTCTACAACCATAGAGAAAAGCTTAGCCTGCTCCCTCTTTGTTTCCTCCGATTATATGACGATGCACATTCTTTTGTTTTGCTTCTTGGATAAACTTGCCGTGCCATAGTATATTTGATTGATTTACAATTGAACATCTTTTAAAGTCTCACTAATTGGATAAGATTTTCTTTCGAATGAGTGGAAAGTTTAGTTTGGTTTATTCTATTCCTCAATTATAATGACGTATAAAGGGACAAGCATGCAGGAATCGTTTGACTCACATTTTCTGTTTTAGGTCAAGTACAATTATTAGTAGATTAGTAGTGTTAAACTTACAAAGGTAAGTTATTTCAAAGGATGATAGTGATAGCTTTCTCTGTTAGTCGGTCATGGTGGAAAGGAGTGAATTGTTGGAGAAGATAATGTAAACTGCTTACAATAAAAGCTGCCGAAGGTGGAACGGTAGCTCTCTAGGGTCTGCTAAGGCCTTATACTCAAGATGTAGAAAGTCACGATTCAAACTGAGGTCTCTGCTGATGTGAAAGAAAGAAAAATCAGATCTTGAATTTTGTTCGTCTTCAAGATGGAAGCATTGAATAAAAAGGAAGGAGACCATTTTCTTGGTGTCCGACCTTGAGTTCTATTTGGTGAAAATTCGAGGTAGTTGGCAAAAGGTACGGTGATTTTGGTTGTGCTGATTAGAATACAAAAACAAATTCAACAACTAAGTCTCAATCCGAAGCAGGTGTGCTAATTAGAATGATGTAACAAATTTTAACTGATCAAGCTTGACTTGCTAAATCCAAATGGACATCTAAGCTACCTAAAGAGTTGTGTAGAAGTGGAACTATCAGAAAAAAACAAAAAAAAAAACAAAAGAACTTGTGTATAAGTGGTAGAACAACTAGTGGGTCAGAGTTAAAAATGAACTAGGACCGGAAACCGAAAAGCACTAAAGCAAAATGGAGTGATGCACATGATTCTACGACCTAACAAGCCGCAACAAAGATTGAACAATGCTTCAATTAGTTTCAACAACTAGAGATAAGTCGAAATCATTAGTTCGGGAGAGTTAATATAAGTGATCAGAGTTTCCAATTCTTGACAAAGGTGAACTTGAATCCTTTCCAAAGTTATTCTGATTTGTGTTAATATGGAGAGAGGCCCCTTCAGTTAATTCTCTCTTTTGTATGGAGCTTTACTGCTAAGTAATTTCCTGCTCACTAACTGGATATGGTAACGTGGTTTTGGCCCACTGGAATATCCCGTGCATTTCTTGACCGGTTCTGGAAATTTCCTCTTAACCATCAACTGCTTTCCTCTACTAGATCCGTTTAACTTGGCCAAATTAAACCCCGACAAGTAGTCTAGAATAATCAATAGCCTCCATCACATAAGGCTTGGTTCATTGAAAGCTTAGGTAGATTAATGAAAACAACTTTAGCCCCAAAAGCTGTTACTCATTGTAATCATTGTAAACCACGAGCAATGGTATTTGTTGAAGTGTGTGACCATCTCATCTAAAAGCTTAAACTGTTAGAGAGAATAAATTTTTATTTATTTAATTATATCTTCAACACACCTCCTCACGTGCGGGCTTGATTCCTTTTTTATGAGTCAAGCACGTGGAAATTCTTTTTGATATTGGGTGGCGGTGAGACCCGAACCCAGGACCTCTGCCTGCTCTGATACCATGTTGAAGTGTGTGACTATCTCATCTAAAAGCTTATAAGCTGCTAGAGAGAACACACTTTTATTTGTTTCCAAATTAGTAAAATGAGATAAAATTCTCAACAGTGATATTGGACTTTTAAGAACATACCGACTTCAAACCATTTTTTTATAAGCAATTAAAAACTTCAAAAAGATTAGAAAAACTGAACGAGTTCTAGGATCTGAAGACTCTGTTTTTTTGTTTTTGTTTGTGTGTGTGTGAGAGAGAGAGAAAGAGAGAGCAATTTGCCTTGTCCTTGAGCTTGATTAGCAAACACTGTATAACCGTAGATCCCAAAGTGCTTGTGGGTGGTAGATCTTTTTCTTCTTCCGACTTTTTTCCTCATAAATGAATGGTTGATTTTTGGTTCCAAAAAAACGATCTCTTCCATACCTCAAATTATATATGCCCCTTGTCCATTTCCTCTATATAAAATGTGATTCCATCAATGGAAGGGAGAGAAAAAGTGTTCTTGTATCCTGATCAAAAGAGTGGAAATGGATCAGAAAGGGAAAAAAGAATAATCAGCAAGAAACTATCAAGACAGCAAAGTTCCTGTTTAACCAATTGGTTACAAAACTTGGATTTACCCTTATAGAAGTACCAATGCAAGTCACTAAACTACTTTTTCTGCACTCAGCTCGACTTTATCTCTCCTCACTGACTGACTGACTCATGATTTCAATTGTTGATAAAGGCTTCATCTTATGGAGTTTTTCTTCCTTGTGTGAAGATCAGCTTAGATTCTTTAGCCTAACATAATGAACTTGTATTGTATGTGGTTAATATAATGTATCTGAGGTTGTCTGATAAATAAATTTCAGATAATAGCGAGAATGAACAGCCACAAAAGCAGTCAGAGGTGCAAAGGCAGTCTTCATCCCCTGCAAATGAATTGTCCCTCCCTGGTACTGTGCCACCAAACATGCACTACTTGATGCCTTCTCAATTCGGAGATGCAAATGCTATGGTATTATTATTTTGAACTCATTTCAACTTTTGTTTGTGATAACCTATTTATGAAAGTCCTTTTTATTCTGCATTGATGTTGGTTTAGGGAGTATTGTCTTCATGCAGATAGTTGTTATCTGCCTTATTCATCTTCTTTTGTTTAGTTGATACAGTACATGCACATATATTATTTAAATTCACATGATCCTCTGAACACTCCAAAATTTCGGCTTAAATAATTGGAAGCAAATTTCCATATCCTTGTTCATCTTGATATGCAGATTGAAATAAGTTTTGCTGGGAAGCATACTATGCCAATAGTGCAGGGACGTAAAGTCTAGAGAGCTAATTTGTATTTTTTTTCCTACTACATCAAATTAATAAGCATCTAATCCCCCCCCCCCTTTTTTTTTTTATAATAAAAATTCTTGAAATATTTAGGGCATTAGTTAAACATTTCAAATGTAAGGAAATGATATTACTTTAAATGTCATACTCAGACGTCATCCATTAGTTAGAATGTTCATCTACCATTACTATCTTTATACTATCTTTACACTAACCTCTCAATCAGCGTGGGTTAAGTTTTTTCATGTAAAATGGAACTAAGAATGATCTACCGTCTTTCATTTATTGCAGGCGCAAACAGCTTATCCTTATCCAGACCCTTACTACAGGAGCATCTTTGCACCCTATGACGTGCAGCCTTACCCTGCACAACCTTATCCAGCACAGTCAACGGTATATATTTTCTTACTAATTACATTTTCATTTGGAATCTAGTGAAGAAGTCTTCACAAAGTTTATCTGACCCATGGTTTGGCAGGTTCAACTTCAATTGATGGGAATTCAGCAAGTTGGTGTTCCTTTGCCATCAGATACCATAGAAGAACCTGTTTTTGTTAATGCAAAACAGTATCATGGCATCTTGAGGCGTCGACAATCTCGTGCAAAAGCTGAATCAGAAAATAAACTTCTAAAAGCTAGGAAGGTATTTTGTACAAAATGCACTTTGTATCATTTTACCTGCAAGGTCAGTTGCTTCAGTAGGACTGCCATTTGGCAGCTTATTTGGTTCAACGGCTGATTTATATTTCCCAGTTCATTAGCCTATCAGCTTTAACAACCTGTAGAACTTCTATTTGGCCCCTTATATTTTGAGGTCAGACATAATGGTAACACACAAAACCCCAACATTTTATTTCTAATGTACTATATCGTGACGATAAATAGCAAATAGTGAAAAAGTTAGTAGGGAAATTTGCAGAAAGCAGTTTTACTCCATTTGCTTAAGGTCCAGTGCAAGTTAATGCCTCAGATGCTCTCTTGGTGCACTTGAAAATCCAAAGGATTTTGTAACATGATATATTGTACCAATGTCTTTGCTGCACCAAATGGTATTAAACATTAAAAATGTTATATCGACGAAATCATGATCAAACTCCAATCTAAGAAACTACAGGTACTCATGATTTTTGGGCCAATATCAGTTAAATGTCTTCAATATTAGGATGGTTTTGGTGCCTCAAGAGGAATTATCTAGCATGAGATGGAGATTACTCTATCTTTATATGGAGATTCTTTTTTTGTTGATAAGGAGCATTAAAAGAAGTTTCTGGTCTAATGTGCTATGACTTATATTGTGGCGATAAATTCATACTAAACTTGATTCAAACACGAGGAGTAGAAGTGCTATTTCGTTAATTGCTCCATCAACATCTTATGGTCTGTTGTCTATCATCCCAACATGACAACAATAACAATTATTATGCCTCATCCCGAACAATATAAAAAAAATGAAAGTAAAAAGTAAGATAAATAAAAAAACATACATATGTATATACACATAAATATATAAATAATAGTAATTATAATAACAATGTTAGAAGTTCTCTACCAAGTCTAAAACCTATCCTCAATTAGTAGGAAACAACTATATAGATATTTCTCTTCCTTTGTGTCCTAATCTTTAGCTAAGTTTGTATTGATTCCAAAAATTTGTAGGTCTTTCGAGAGTACTTCCTTCCATGTGATTTTAGGTCGATCCCGTCCCCTTTTTAATACTTTCCCTCACCTTACGGACCAGTGCATCTGTAGGTCGACATAGTATATGACCAAACCATCTCAAGCGGCCTTCTCTCATTGTCTCATCAATGCATACAACTTGTACCTTCACACGAATGTGGTTATTTTCAATCTTATCTAATCTTGTGTGACCACACATCCATCTTAAGATCTGCATTTTGCAACACTCATCTTGTGAATATAGTGGACTTTAGCCGCCCAATATTCACTATCATATAACATAGCCGGTCTTATAGTTGTTTTTATAGAACTTACCTTTCACTATGGTAGGCATCCTTTTATCACAAAACTCCTGGTAGCATACTAGTATTTCTCCATTTCAACCATGTGGTTTTAATCTTATGAGTAACATCTTTATCTATCATTCCATTTTCTTGAAACGAGACTAGATATCTAAATTGTTTGCATTTTGTCACTGGAATCTCATCTAGTCTCACCTCAACTTTGCTTCTCATGCTGACTAAACTTGCAGTGCATGTACTCCGTCTTACTTCTACTTTCGTGAAACCCTTACTTTCTAAGGTGCTTCTCCATTGCTCAAGCTTTTGGTTGACACCCTCACTAGTTTCGTCAATTAGCACAATTCATCAGCAAATAGCATACACTATCGGACCTCATCTTGTATTGGTTAGCTCATCCATACCTAGGATAAATATGTAGGGGTTCAATTAGAACCCTAGTGCAAACCCACTGTTATGGGAAACTCCTCAGTATCTCCTACTACTCCTACTATTGTTTGCACGCTAGTGACAACTCCTTCATACATGATCTTTATAACATTTATATATTTAATATGAATTACTTTCTTCTTTGTCGCCCCCAAAGGACTTTTCGTGGTACTTTATCATATGCTTTCTCTAGGTCAATGATGAATGAACATCATGTGTAGATCGTTCTTCCTTTCGTGATAATTTCCAACATGACACATTAGAAAAATTGAACAGAATTAAAAGTAATAAAAAGGAGTAGGCATCATATGAAATAAAAGTGACACCGATCAAAAAACACAATAAAATAAAAATGATTCTGAAAGATGCATTGCAATTTATTGGGGGAAACTTGATTGTTATTGGCTTTGCTCCTAGTTGTAATCAAGTTTGAGTTTGCTTTAGGTCAACCCAATCAAGAGTTAGCTCTTTCTCTGGATCACAATTGATATTGAGATTATCTACTTTCCAAACTAGACCTGAAAACAGGATTCTGACAGACTCTTAGTAGATTTGGATGTGAAGAAGTACAAAAGGGGTTATTTATATGTTGCTTAGATATTGGCCCATTAAGAGTTGTAATGAGGCTGTGTGCTTCCAGCACCAAGACGTTGGGGGTCTTACTTTACGAAATAATGTTGCAGCCCTACTTGCATGAATCTCGGCATTTACATGCACTAAAAAGAGCTAGAGGATGTGGTGGTCGTTTTCAGTCAAAGAAGAAGGATGAGTCGGGTGATAAGTCACAGGCAACTGTTAATATCGGGTCCAACAAAATCAAGGTTACTTGTTCAGAAAATGCCTCTTGAATGGAGAAGTTTGTGGGAGCAGACACTGGAGAAGTGTTTAAATTCATTGACAGCTTAAAACTATGGTAGTTGGGTTAGTTGAGGCAGGGTCTGGTGTTGTGTAGCATTATCTCTTTCAGGAGTAGGCTGTGTATTTTCGTGATGCTGTCTAAATCTTCTTTCTGAGCTCTCTGTTGAATGTTGTTTTTTTCTGTAATTAATTTTTGCGCTGGAACTTTGGTAGATTTGTCATGTAAGAATACGTTGTTTTAGTTTAGGAAGGTAAAGTTTAGGTCCTTACATTGTCATTGTCAAAGGTCAATTACATTCCTGTGTTACTTGTGCTTAAAACTTGATTACTAGTGAAAGTGAGTATTCGCAGAGTAATTGTCAATGATTATGGAATCGGAACCTGGTGAGACTTGTCATACATACCAATGTGACTTGAAATTCAAAATTTCTCTTTGGTTAGCTTTTTCAATCCCTTCGATGGGCTCAAGGAAACAGACGAATAGAATTTCAACCTAAAATAGAGGAATGAAGAAAAGAAAATACAATCTTAATGGAACAATATATTTACTCCAAAATTATAGTAAATCTGCTCTGAAACTTTGAAAACAATTAATGTGGTTATGACAACAGGAGAAGCAATCCAATCAATGTCCCTAAATTGCAAGAACAAGATAGAACTGTGCTGCTTGCACTTTGTCTGCTCTTCATGATCTTTCTCTTTAAGTCGTAAATGTTCCTTTTAGTTAGATGTAAATCATATAGCATCAATTTTTGGAAGCAAACCTGCATACATTATACATCCATGGAGGGCATGCAATGCAAGTGGGCAACTCGCTGTAAGTGATAAGAGTGTTGGATAGAATGGCCATAAACCATATCATTTCTCAACTCTAGTTAAAAGCAATGTTGGCGAGTGCCGGCTGGCATATATATATATATATCCCTCTACACTCAAGTGCTTTCTCCCTAGCTATTCTAATACACATTTGGGCTCTCCCTCTCAAACCTTCAATACCTACTTGGTGAAGATGGGTTTTGGTTGGGGTGTGTGTGTGTGTGTAGATTATGCCTGCTATCAAGGACAAACCTCCATTTGTTTGCACCCTCATGTCTTCAATTTTCTGTTTTTTCATAATCTAATTTTGCACATATTTTGGCTCCTTTATTTTTGTTCTTTTATTTATTTCTATTTTTTAATATATGAATTATTAGAAAATAGCTTTCTCTAGCATATAGTACATCAAAAATAATATATTAGTACCAGTTGAAGTATATTATTGCAATATACTATGATCCACATGGTATATATCATATACTAACAGGGTATATGATATCGAGAACTCTATTAGAAAATTGAAAAAGGATCCATTGAATTTTTATTTTTTTTTGAAAAATTAAAAAATTACCAAATTTAACTATATTGTCACATTATACAATGTAATAGTATACTTCTGTAATAAATTATAATGTATTGGATTAAATATTATATACCAAAATGATATATACTATGTTATTTTGGTATATACTACAAATTAGTCTTCTTCGCTAGTTTAACTCAATTTCAACTTAAATTTCAAAAATCTACTCCAGAATTTCCATCAAATTGATTTAAACCTTAGCCACAACCTCCAATCAAATATTTCGAACTAAATATTTTTGTTTAAGAAAAAAATGAAAAAACATGAGAACTCCAGTACAAAAGAACCCAATGAGAATTTCAAACAATTCTAAAAGGACCAAATTGTAATTGTATTGTTACATTATATAGTATACTGTAATAGTATACAGTTTGGAATGAAATGTATACCAAAATGATATATAGTATATCATTTTGGTATACAATACAAATCTTCTTCGCCAGTTCAATAAAATAAATTATACACTATTGAATTAAATATCATATGTCAAAATGATATAGAGTAGATTATTGTTGTATATAGAACACATTAGTCTTCTTCACCGGTTCAACTTAATTTCAACCTACTCCAGAATTTCCACCAAATTGGCTCAAGCTTTAGCCACAACCTACAATCAAATATTTCAAACTAAATATTTTGATTTAAGAAAGGAATTAAAAAAAATGATAACTCTGTTGAAAAGTTAAAAAAGAACTCAATGGAAAATTCAAAAATTTTTAAAAGGCCCAAATTGTATTAGTACTGCCATATTATATATAGTATACTGTAACGGTATACCATTGAGATGAACTGTATACCAAATGGTATATAGCATATACATGCAAGATATCATAGAGCACTGATTCATTTCTTCCACACAAAAATTACTCATCCGTCTTTTATGATACCTACATGGGTATATATTATATAGTGACATGGCATCATAAAGGTATGGTCCATTTTTTCCAAAAACACACTCAGTCCTATGAGAAACCCACATGGTATATATCATATACTGTCATGACATCATAGAGGTCTGGAGTTTATTTCTTCTAAAAGAAATGCTCAGTCCTCTATGATACCAACATAGTATATAGTATTATATATTGACATTGTACTATAGAGGATTGGTTCATTCGTTAAAAAAACCCATTAGTCTCCTATGATACCCATTACAATATATTGTATATTGCCAGGCTATTATAAAGGAATTTTAAAAAAATTGCGGTGTGTTGTTCAAATTAATTATAGACTCTTGAATTAATTATTGTCTCTCAATATGGTATACAATATAACATATTAGTATACAATACAAATCTGTCTTCTTCGCTAGTTCAACTCAATTTCAACCCTAATTTTAAAAGTCTACTTCAATATCTCCACTAAGTTGACTAAAATATTATCAACTACCTCCAATCAACACATAAAAAATACTCTAGTTAGAATTAGACATAAACGACTACAACTCGCATACCATTTTGGTATACAGTACATTATTTTGATATACTATATAAATTCGTCATCTTCACTAGTTCAACTCAATTGCAATCCAAAAATAAAAAATATGCTTCAAAATATCTCCAAAGTTGACCTAAAATTTAGTCACAAACCTCCACTCAATTTTTGAAATGTAACGACTCAATCAGTCGTTTTGAGCATTTGCACTTCGCTCGGTATTTTTAGGGCATAAGTAGCTCTGTATGATGCATTACGACTTGTCTGTATTGGCGATTTTGGGTTTTCAGGTAATTCGGAATTGATTTGGAAGAATGAATTTCATGATTGAAGCTTTAAAGTTGGAAGAGTTGACCAAGTTTTGACTTTTATGAATTTGATCCCGGAATGGAGTTTTGATGGTTCCGTTAGATCTTGATGATAATTTTGAAATCGGGTGTATGCCCGATTTGCAATTGGATATTTCTAGAAGGATTCGGCACTAAGTGGTGAAAGTTGGAAATTTGAAGGTTTGGAAAGTTCATAAGTTTAACTGGAAGTTTACTTTGAGGATATCGGATTCGGACTGTGGTTTCAGGTATTGGAATAACTTCGTTATGTCATTTGGGACTTTTGTGCAAAATTTGAGTTCATTCCAAGGTTTGATATGTTTCGACGCGAATTTTTGGAAGTCGAAAGTTCATTAAGTTTGATTTGATGTACCATTCGTCATTTCGATGTTGTTATGCGTGATTTGAAGCCTAGAGTAGGCCCCTGTTATGTTATGGGACTTGTTGGTATGTTCGGACGGGGTCTCGAGGGGCTCAGGTGAGTTTCAGATAGATTTGGGTTGTGCTGCGCTCGTTTTTTATGCCGTTTTTCAAGCATAAACGGTACCAAATCAAGAAAATGAGATGCAATTTATGTTTTTATTGAAGCATTAGATCCGTATCATAATTACGAAGCCATATAAAAAAAGAATCGTCAAATTTGGACATCGTATGAGGAGTTTATGACCATTTTACTAAGAATTAGATTTTTCAGATTAATTACGAAACTGCCACTAATTTCGTATTTGAAAATCTGCACTTCAAATATTGAAACCACCATATCACTTTTATTATAAGATCAAATGGAGTGATTTAAAAGCCTAACTTCACTTAAATTTCACAAGGAATCCATTGGAGGCATCAAAAGCGAGTTTCGGGATAACAAGCGAATTTCACAAGGAATCACTTCTTTTCTTGATAAATCTCATTAATTTGGATAGTTGTCAATTGGCTTACCTAGCGGATTGGGTTAGGTGCCATCATGACTAGTTGGATTTTGGATCGTGACAAGAGTATACCCCAATCAAAATCAAAGAAGAATAATTACAAACCAACAAATTCAATTTATGAGTTTCAATCTTCAAAGTCCTTCAATGGTGGAGATATTGTTTTCGTAATAAATCTCTAAAAGATTAAACTTGTACAGGAAAATAACGTAATAAAATATGATAATTTAATCTAGCAAAATGACTAGCTAAAAACATTTTTGATGCACTGGTAGAAGTTATTAAAATTCAAATAAAAAAAGCTCAAAAAATTATAAATTATACATTTTTTCCATGCTCTCAATCTCAACAAGCAACAAATATTACATAATTTTAGTAAATCCACGAAAAAAAATAAATAAGAACAAACACCTTCAAAGAAAGTGTTAAAATCCGAAAACAATTAGGCGACATATTTCCGTAAAGCTCTTACTTCTACAATGAAAGTAATTTGATTTAGAGAATGAGCCTAAAATCCATAGATCATGACATGAACTGGTATTTTAACACTTCTTGCTCCATTAATATCTCCCTTTCTAGAAGCAAAATAAAAAGTAAGAAGAGGAAGAGTAGGAGAACTACATAACAAAACAACTAAAGTTGAGTGGGTAATACTTTTGGCATAAATTGTAATAAAGTTTTCATTATACTGTTTATAGCATACTGCTATTTGTATTTTATTATAAATATCATATTTTCTATGAGAAGTTACATATATGTAGAAAATTTATAAACTATCTTTATGCAAAACCTAAACTAATACAATTGTACATGATTGCGTTTGCACTTACAAAAAAATATATCTCTAATACTAGAAAGAAAATTATCTTTTATCTGATTTTTTATATGTAAAATAAATATCACTTGAAATTATGTATCTACTTATCGTATTTTTACCCCTGCTCGGTAGTTTTGTCACAGATTGTTTCGGTTGTTTTTTAGGAAAAGAAGGAACCACTATAATAACCACTACGTGCGTTTCATTCTCTTCGATCTTCTTTTTGATTGCTTTTTATGAAGTCGCACCGGCCGACACTGACACTGAGAGACGAAAGCTAGGTGAGCGAATGAGATTAGATACCCCAATAGTCTTAGCCGTAACCCGTACAGTGCTGTAACTAACGCGTTACCATATGTAGGCGGCCATCCTAGATCCGCCCGAAAAGGAACTGCAGTGATCTTGAGGGGGGAATTTTTACTCTATTGCGAGGATTATAGCCCTTAATTCTTGGGGAAGTGCACAAATAGTCGTTTTTGGGATTGTTAATAAAATAATAGCCAAAATTTAGCTGGATAAATATGGAAGTTCAAACCTCGGGACAGAATTAAAGTTTTAAATTTCAGGTCGTCAAGTCTGAAGTTTAACTGCCAAAGCCTAAGTTCTAAAGTTTGAATAACCGTTGTAAGGTAATCTTAGCAATTTCACTACTTTAGACCTTGGGGTTGAAGTTTGAAAACTTTCACCTAATCGTTTAAATATATTGTTGATATTTAACTAAAAAGCTTCCTCCATTCATAATTCAGAGCTTACGGCATAATCAGAGATATATAATTTATAATTTATTTTTAATGTTCTAAAAAACGTTTATTGTTATTAATGTCAGATTTTGCTATTTAGCATTCATCATGTGGCAAATTCGTGCAGTATGAAGTTTGATAAAATGGATTATACATTAGATAACTTATAAATATTAAATATATCTTAAATAGGGGTGTTCAAAGCGACTACCTCATATTTTTTTTTTTGCAAAAATGTGCATTTTGCATTGGGGTTTTTTCATTCCTATGCATTATTGAAAATTTTATTATCCTAAATGTCCATGTTTAGTTAATTATCCGGCATAAACAAGTTTTGTTTACAAAATATATACAATCTACCTTAAAAGAGTCCCAATCATTATTTGTGCCTTCAATCAAGGGATTTAGTTACACCTTTTTTTTCCTCTCCTCTTTCCCCTCTTCTCTCCAGATTCTCTCTTGATATCCATGTTTCCTCTCTGACTTATTTGCTTGAGAATTCCCAATCCATTATTTGCTTGAACTTCACTTCTATTTTGTCTCTCCACATCTGTTTCCCGGAAAATTGGCGTGCTATCTTTTAGTATCTGCACAATCATATACATAACAATCTAACAGAATAAGGTTTTTATCAAATCCACTTCTATTCTAGGTCCTAATCGACCTTCTCCTGTGTTGCTGAGTGTCGCCCTCGATTATGTAGGAGTAATAACTTTGAATAGCATAAGTTAATGAGAACACACAATTCTCAAGCAATGTGAAACGAAAACATACAACTCAAATACAAAAGTTTCTGACGGGTACCGGTTATGCACGTCGGCCCAAGTAACAGCCGGATATTCTATCAGATTTTGTTTCAACAGCTGTGAAGCCACCGAGCTTCGATCATTGAGTCCTTGGGTGAAAGCTTGAACGACCCAATCATCAGTGACTAGTGAAAGATCCATCTGTTCCATTTGAAACCGGGACACGAACTCTTTGAGCATCTCATTATCCTTTTGTTTTAATTTGAAAAGGTCCGACTTCCTGGTCTCTTTACTTTGAAAAGGTCTGACTTCCTGGTCTCGACCTTGAAATCCCCAGCGTGTTCTTTCACGAAAACGTCTGCAAGCATAGCAAATGAGCCGATATAATTAGGAGGTAAGTTGTGATACCATATCATAGCTCCTTTTGACAGGTCTCTCCAAACTTATTCAACAAGACAGACTCGATCTCATCATCCTCTAAGTCGTTCATTTTGATGGAACATGTGTAGGAGGTGACATGCTCATTTGGGTCAGTCGTTTCGTTGTACTTACGAATCTCGGGCATGCGGAACTTCTTAGGGATCGGCTTTGGAGCTGAGCTCGGAGGAAAAGGTTTTTGCACAAATTTCTTAGAATCCAGGCCTTTCAATATTGGTGGTGTTCCTGGGATTGATCGACCCTGGAATTGTAGGTTTCCACCTTCTTATCATTTGCTTCGGCTTTCTTTTCCCCCGTTTCTATCTGTTTCGTTAGTTCTTCAAGCATATTCATAATCTCGGGGTTGGTCCCCGACTCCTTTTCATTCGGCTTCTCCGGGGTTGGTTCATCTCTGTGGCCGACTTTCCGGGATGGTTTGGGCCGAATCCTGCTCGACACACGACTTTGGTTCTGGAGTTGGGCTATCGCTTCGTGTTGATCCTGTAACATTTCGAAGATTACCCGCAAGTTGATTCCACCATCTTCACCGCCGTGCGGGCTTTGTGCAACCGATCAGACATATCTACGGACGCTGTTTTCAAGATCGGTGGGCAAATTTGTGTTGTTTGCCACATGTGAGCTGACGTCAATCAGGTCTGCGGCCAGGACTTTGCCGAGGTCGGCTGGGGGTACCTCGTTTCCGGGAGCCATGTTGTCGTTTTTGCTATGGTGGCCAGATTCATTGTCAACATGTAGGCGTGCTGATTGAGAGTTTGACATTTTGAGTTTTAACCTGAATTAAAGACATTTCAAAGAATAAGTGTAAAGTAGTGTGTGTTATGAAGATTTGTGTCAAATAACCACTATTATCCTTAACCCCACGGTGGACGCCAAACTGTTTACCCCCAAAATCAGATAACAATTGAATTTGTAAGTGGTTTTAAGGATACGTGGCTTAAATTGATACAAATTGATAAATTAAGTTGCAATTGAAATAAATAGTGATAAAGTAAATTCAAACCACACGGATTGAACAATTACAGTCCTGGGAGGTTAGCCACCCTCGAACTAGATGCACTTCGATTGGTATCAAGACACAGTTGAATAAGAGCTTAAAGAAAAAAATAATGTATTGCTTTGGAACGCATATTACAATGTGTTAGACGAATTATCAGACCCCCTTTATATAATGAGGGAGTCCTACTCTAGGAACAATTCTATAGAAAAGTAAAAATCTCTTGATTTGTTGATTGTCGGTTCCTTATTGATATGTGTCGAGATTTTTGCCGTAACATACGACAAGTCACGAATATTCCGGTCTTCTGTTGGTTATGCTAACAATATTTCTTCGAGCTCGTTCGAGGTTAGGGTCGATTTCGGGATCACATACTCAATGTTCTCGAAGACAGGCATTTTGATCTCGGGTTCTAGTCCGGTGGGATTCGGGGCGATCTTCAGTCCCTCATGTTCCGAGCCCGATCTATCATATCGTAGACGAACCCGATTTCAACCGTATACAAGTACATTTATTAGCATAATGATTATCGAAAGGAATACTGCATATTATACCGTTCTATTGTTTTCTTCAAAAATTAACTATTTCAAAAATCCTCTAAAAGCCATACTTAGTTAAAAGGAAAATGAAGGCAACTATTTAGGTTTATCTACTAGGAAAAAGAATAGAATTCAACATTCTACTCAATGGAAGAAGCTATTTGACCATTGTCAATGATTTCTAACGGGTTGTCTTATTCAAAAACATGATGTGCCAATAATCTATCAAAAGGAAGAGGGTGATTATGTATACCAACAAAAATTTCAACACAACACAATTACTTTACTTTTCTTGTATTGTTTTATTATAATATGTTATCTAAAACCTTAAAAAAGCTAAGATTCAACACTTGAATCATTTGAGAGTTGCCTAAAATTCTTATATATGCTTCTTGGATTTTGTCCCTTTTAGGGTCTGCATGATCTTTTAAACCTTATCTGAATTTGGATAGTTGGCTGAAATCCTTCATATATAGGACAGAAATAGGACTACAAGAGTACTCTTGTGTATATTATTCTTTTCATTGATTATAGTGCTATTTTCAAACCTCATCTGCTGTGGGAAGACTTTAAGAAAACACCGAATCTAACTGTGTTTATTTGTTTTCCCTAATTTCAGGCTAAATATATCCGTAAAAGGGGTAACGAATTTTTTTGTTTAAGGGGATCATCACTTCTTAATGTCTTTTTATTTCTTGAGAATAGGTTTTGGTTGTAATTTAATCTTGGGATCTTTACATGAATAACCTGCCGGATTCAATGTGTACTTTTTTTAGTTGATATACATAGTTATTATATATTGACTGACTATTTTTTGTTTAAGGGATTGAGTAGACGACTAGTAGGTTAATTCTTCCTTTTGTGCACGGCCTTGGTTATATATTTCCTTCATTTCATAGGATATGTATCATATACGCTCGACATTTGTAATACAGCTAGTTTATATCTCTGCTCCTATTCAACTCAAAACCTTAATGTAATGACTAGAGTAGTCGAGGATCATATAAATTTCAGAAGTGTTCTTGTATGTCTTAATTATATACACAATGTGTTCAATTAACGTGCGTCATATATACTAAAATAGATGAAGTATATTCTTTGCCAGGATTTTGTGTTATTTTTCGTATTTCAATCACCCTTCACTCCTCGCTATATATATCATTGAGTCTCCTCCAATAGGAATATGTAATCATTTGAAAAGGTCCCCGAATATCCACGATTACTTGAGGAGAGAGGAGAGAGAATTATATATTGGGATATATACTAGTATCTTTTAAACAAGAAACTATATTCAAAATCTGTGGAATAATTCTCACTAAGAAAACAAAATATAAAGAAGCAAAAGATATTCAACATCTATTATATATGTACATAAAAATAAAATAATTTACACTCATACAGTATAATTTTCCAAGCAAGGAGGTTCCCCTAGTTCGCCCATGTTTGGAACCCTTTATTACCAAATTTTCATGTTTTTTATTTATGAGGTTGCACTTACTAAATTCATCAAAATCAAATAAAGGAGTAAGTGTTTATTTTTGGAAGAAGTTATATTATAAATTTATTGTTGAAGTAGATACGTGATAATTATTTCAAGAAATCCTATTTAGAAGTGGATAGGCACACAAAAACAGAGAGATTTCCGTACACACACAAAAGAATCGGTTTAATGATGCGTAAAGTGCTTGCATAAAACCAAACCACTTGATATAAATAATAGCGTAAAGAGCCTCATCTAACTAATTAAGAAGTTAACTTTTAATTCACTCATTATATGCATGCATATAGTAATTAAGACTTAAGAGTACAGTGACACGACAAAAGAAAAAATTAATGTGATGCAGTTTAATTTTAATTTTAATTTCGTAACAGAATAAAAATAAATATGATAACACACCGAAAAAGATAGAAGTGCATTGGAAATTTATATATGAATGCTTTTTCATGCTGACTTTTGGATTAATAGAACAGTCAGTCTCAAGCTATTTAAAATCTTCCTTTTCATTCTTTAGTGTCACTCTTAATCATAGTATTTTTGTATGGAAGATGATTTTGTGTCATTATTGTGTTTTTTTTGAAGTCTTAATTCCTCGCATGGGCATATATCCTACTATATGTATCAAGCCTTTGTTCCTATTTCTACCTTTATATATATATACCACCTCACACAAGCTTGGAATTGGATTCTCCTAAATAAAAATATATATATAGATAGTATGCATAAATGCAACTTTTTTGTTTTAGCCGGCATATGTACAAATTAACGTCGACATCTTATATTATATATCACGGGACTAAAGGGAAGGTAGTGGCAATAGGTAAAAAACAATGGAAGGTCGATGAAGTTGAGTCTAGAATTTAGAATAAATTTCACAAACTTATAATTATATTTATATAATTCAATTTGAAAGCAATAAGCTGAGATGTCAAGAGATCAAGGAATTAATTTTTATAATTGAGTTCTTACATGTCACAAATCAAATTAATTAAGTTATACATGACGACATTAGTTCTATTCGCTCGACTTGTTTCAAGTGCACTGTTATATTTTACAACAAACAAGTATCGTATTAAAAACGTACAAAACCATTAATTAAATAACCTCAAAAAGAAAAAAAAGAAATTGAAGTCTTCAATATTTAGAGAGATGAAGAAATTAAGAGTGAGAAAGTAGAGATGTAAAATGGAAGCAAAGGCACAGAAAATGCAAATGGTGGGGCTTGTAGGAGACTCAAACTTTCTTTTGGTGCATGTCAAATTAAAAGGATATGACCTTCACTCCCCACTCAAAACAAAAGCCTTTTAGGGGGACCCCATGCATATATATATATATTAGGGTTAGGTTTTTTTTTTTTTTTTTTTTGTTGGGGCCTCTGTTTTAAAAGGCAAAATTGAGACTTGCTGGGGGCTCGCCTTGGGGCGGAGCACTCGTAAAACGTCCCTGTGCTTATGTGTGGGGTTTAGTATTGTGAGACTTATGCCTCGGTCGTTGCATCTTACGGCTCGGACACGCCCAACACCTAGCGTACTGGCTCGCCTAATAGAATTTTATGCAATTGTGTGTAACTAACTTTGTAAATCCTCAAATTTTTATTAGTAAATCGCTGACTATTCAAAATTACTTTTTTCCTAATCATAAATCATTAAGCTGAGAGTATTTTATGTCATAATTAAAATAAAAATTATTGCATGTTATCCACTAAGACTGCTATGATAGTGAATTTTAAATAAATTTTTTATTTAAAAGTATTTATTTATTAACTTTTGTTATGTCTTTATTATATAATAGTCCATAATTTTTTTATAATTGTTTTCTTAAATATTATTGTTTTCACGTTTATGAGATACAATACTTATTAATTTAATAGAGTGGTATTAGCTAGTAACTATTTACAAATAATTAGCTATCATGGGATAGTATGGTGAATTATGTGTCACTTTATTAAGTCGTTGAAACTTAAAAATAATGATGCTAGAGAATCATATTTAAATTGTGAATTATATTTTTATATAAATTCTCTTTCAAATAAAAAGCATCTTAAATAAAAGGAGTATTTTTTAAAAAAAAAAAAATCAAATTATAATATCGAAATTCTTTCAAAATTCATTACTCCTTAAGAGATATATATAAGATTGCGCATCGAATACATTACTTTTGATATTTGAGTTGTAACGATGATGCAACTAATTTGCATATTATGATATATATCATATTCATAGTTTAATTATAATTTATAAATATTTTAAATAAATTATTTGCTGTAATTTTAATGTAATTTATATAATTATTTTTTATTTTATACTATCTTAAAATTCTTAAAATGAATAAAATTTAAAGACCCTTATGACTTACGCCCCCATGTTCCCGCCTTATAAAACATTGGTTGGGGCCGGAAAGCGACTTTCACCTTTGTCAATTTTGCAAAATCACGCAATGCGATATGGGAACATCCGTCAGTGGACACTGCCCCATTCTGTCCCCAGCTCCTCTCTCCTCCCCATTCCATTCCATGTCCGATATCTACGTACAGTAGAATTTTTCTCTCCACTAATTTGAATGTGTATCGCAGTGTTCTCTATTACAATATTTTTATACCAAGCTCAAATTCGAAACTTCTGATTAAGAAGAGGAATTTATGCATCCCGCTACAAACCTTGATGGTCTTCCCTTTTTAATTCTATATGTAGTTTTTGTTGTATGTGTGTGTGGTATCCAATGCTTCAGTCGCTTAAAATGTGTTTCAACATTCAAGTGCATCCATTATTGTCCAAATATTTGCTGCTTTCTGACCCTTATTAGGAGTTTTTATTATTTTATAAAGTTTTGGTTTTTAAGTTTTTAAAATTGAAAATCGAAGCCAACGTCAAATAAATTCGGTTAGGTTTGATTTATTTTGCTTCGATTTCAATTTAGTGTGGGTTTAACTTTGGCCTTCTCAAATTTAGGATATATATACACGCACATACCAAATCATATAATAACACATATAGTTACATATTAAATTATTATATAGTTGTTGTTACCAAATGTTTACAAATCAAAATATGAAAATGAAAATGCGATGGAGCGCCATTTGGACAAGTAACTAAGGACTGACGGTCATAGCTTAAGTGGTTGGAACATCTTATTTAGTGTATGCTATTTCGTTTCTAACAATGGAGTATATATAGTTCCAAGTTTATTGGTCCGATTAATTTGAATACGCATCGGATAGACCTACTCTGAATACTTATTGATTTTCAAGATATAAATTCGAATTTGAGCATCCCACCACAACAATCGGATTCGTGTCAAAACTAAATGTTTAAGATTCTATTTCAAGCGTAAAAAATGAGCAATAAAATGAAATGGTTAAATTTAATAGAGAGATACAAAGGGATTTTCATCATTCTTAGCTAGGGAGACAAGCAGACCAAGAGAGTCTGGGTAACTGTTGGGTCCTTCCATCATAAGCCATTTATTCTCTCTCTTATATATGTTTGTGGGAGAGAGGGGTTAAAGTTTGTTTATATGCTTTGGATGCTTTCAAAATGTAAACCCTTTATACCAAATGTCAACCTTGTGAAATCTAAAAGTCAATTGCTTTTCTAACCATTATCTCTTTTTCTCACTTTTGTATCCTTTTGGGAGAAGGGATGGTGGTGGGAAACACTTTCAATTTTAACGAAATAGATGGTGGTGCTAGCTAGCTACATCTTAAACGTGATATATATTAGATAGGGTGTAAGCTTTCTTGCCTATTTGATTAGTGGAAAATAAAATTTATAAATATGTAGTCGCAAAATATTTTAACAGGGTAAGATAAATCCTAAATTCAAGATAAATTTTGAAACATTAGGAGTTTATTATGGTTACTTGGGGGCTACTCCACTCAAACCCTAGAAGTCTTAGGAGGGGTTGTTTTGAGTGTGGTGACTTGAGCCATCTCAAGAGGGATTACCCCAAACTTCTGAGTACTGCACCACAACACAACACATAACTTATGGTTCCCGCACTAGTATCTACACCACCCGCACAACCAACTATGGGTCGGTTCGAGGTCGCCCTAGAGGGGGAGATCAGTTAGGTGGTGGACATGCCTGTTGCTATGCATTTCCCGCCAGGCCAGATGCAGTTTCTTTTGAAGCCGTGATCACACATATTATTTCAATGTGCCAGAGGGGTGATTCAATGTTATTTGACCCTAGTTCCACTTATTCTTAAGTGTCATCATATTTTGCTCATTATTTGCATATGTATCGCTATTCTCTTGATATTATTGTTCATGTATCTACACCGGTGTGTGATTCTATTATGGTGGATCGTGTACATCGATCTTATGTGGTTACCATTGGGAGTTACGAGACTAGAGTTGATCTATTATTGCTTAGCATGGTTGATTTTGAGTAGGGATTGGTTATCTCCGTACCATGCTATAGTTGATTGTAACGCTAAGACCGTGATGTTAGCTATGTTGGGGCCGCCTAGGTTGGGATGGAGAGGTTCGCTTGGTCACACTTTTAGTAGAGTGATTTCCTATTTGAAGGCTCAACGAATGGTTGAGAAGGGGTGTTTGGCGTATTAGGACTTCGTGAGAGATGTTAGTGCTGCTGCTGCTGCTACTTTTAAATCAGTTCTAGTAGTGAGGGAGTTCTTAAATGTGTTTCCTGCAGAGTTGTCGGGCATGCCACTCGATAGGGAGATTGATTTTGATATTGGTTTGGTGTCGGACACTCAACCCATATCTATTCCACCATATCGTGTGGCACCAACGAAGTTGAAAGAATTGAAGGAGCAGTTAAAGAAATTGCTTTATAAGGGTTTTATTAGGCCTTGTGTGTTTCCTTAGGGTGCATTGGTTCTATTTGTAAGGAAGAAAGATGGTTCTATGAGGATGTGCATTAACTATATGCAATTGAATAAGGTTACAACCAAGAACAAATATCCACTACCGCATCTTGATGATTTATTTGATTAACTTTAGGGTGCTAGGGTATTCTCGAAGATTGACTTGAGATCGGGGTATCATCAATTGAAGATCAGGGCTTAAGATATTCCTAAGATGGCTTTTAGGATCCGTTATGGGCATTATGAGTTCTTGGTGATGTCTTTTGGACTGAACAATGCCCCAAATACTTTTATACACTTGATGAATACCATATTTCATCCCTATCTGGATTCTTCATTGATGATATATTGATCTATTCACGCAGTCGGGAGGAGTATGACCAACACCCGAGGATCATGATCCAGACTTTGAGGGACAAGAAGCTATATGCTAAATTCTCCAAGTATGAGTTCTTGTTAGAATCGGTGGCATTCTTGGGTCACATGGTGTCCAGTGAGGGACTTAATGTGGATTCGAAGAAGATTGAGGCAGTTTAGATTTGGACCAGACCTTCTACCACTACAAAGATCTTAAGTTTCCTGGGGTTGGCTAGGTATTATTGTCGTTTCGTGGGGGTTTTCATTTATTACAGCCAGATTGACTAGGTTGACGCATAAGGGATCCCCATTCAGGTGGTCTGATAAGTGTAACATGGTGGCCGACACCTTGAGTAGGAAGGCGGAGAGCATGTGGGGTCTTGCTTTTATTCCAACTGGGGAGAGGCTGCTAGCTTTGGATATTCAGGCTTTGGCCAACATGTTCGTGAGGTTTGATAGTTCAGTACCTAGCAATTTGCTTGTGGTGTATCATGGTCTTCCTTGTTTCGGTAGGAGTCAAAAAGAAGCGCATCAAGGTGTGTCAGTATGATGATCCCCACTTGCTTGTCCTATGTTACACGTTGCAACACAGTGATTCTAAGAGGTGACCATTGGTGATGATGGGGTATTGAGGCTTCAGGGTCGGATCCATGTACACCATTCCATCCTAGACAGACGGACATTCCGAGCATACTATTCATATCTTGGAGGATATGTTACAAGCCTGTGTCATTGACTTCAGGGGCCGGTGGGACTAGCTCTTTTCGTTAGCAGAGTTTATCTACGATAACAACTATTGGTTGAGTATCCAGAGGCCTCCGTATGAATCCTTGTATGGGAGGTGATATCATTCTTCGGTTGGTTGGTTTGAGCCTGGGTAGGCTAGGTTGCTGGGAATTGATCTAGTTTGAGATGCTTTGGAGAAGGTGAAGTTGATTCAGGAGCAACTTTGTATAGCGGAGTCCAGGCGGAGAAGTTATGCTGATAGGAACGCTCGTGATGTGGCATATATAGTGGGTGAGTAGGCTCTACTTAGAGTTTCTCTCATGAAGGGTGTGATGAGGTTCGGGAAGAAGGGAAAGTTGAGCCTGTTACATCTCGCGTTTTTCGTACGTTTATTTCGTCTCCAGTTAATTGACGTAGACTTGGGGATGAGATTTTATTGAGATTATAAGCATTAGGTTATTTCAAACACATGATGTGTAAATTCGTGAAGGAGAGAAGGTAAGCAAATAGAAGAAAATGAGTTTCATTGAAGGTTGTCGATTTTGGATAAAATACGGACCGAGCGATAATACCCGATATTTCTGGACTTGTACCATATAAGGTACCGTATGACCATGATAGTATGAGGTATAAAGTGTATAAAAAATAAGTAAAATTTAATTAATTTAATATAATTCTTAATTATGCGGATAATTGATTAATTAATGGGTAACGGGACATCACCTAATTACCTAATAAGTGGATAAAGATTAAAATTCCCCTCCCCACCCCAACATGGAAGCAAGCCACCTCTTAGACAAATGACTCTTAAGTCATTTTGATTAGGTGGCAACCTAATAGGTTAATAACAAGACACTTCACTCTAATAATTTCAATACAAAACAATACTACAATTCAGACATGAGCTTTGCACATTAGTAATGTGAATCCTTACAAACTCCTACAAAACAACACTACAATCAGATTATAACCTCATTCCTAATATTTTTAATAGCAAAGACATTACAATGACAAGTGAACGTTAGCAATTCTTCTTGCAACCAATTCCTACAAAAAAAAAAAAAAAAATCCAACGAGAATTATTAGAGTCTTAGCAATGTAAACATTTTGCGGTTCTAAAGGAGTACGATGCAACTTTTTCCAAGGATATCATACGGATTTTTTCCTACTCCAGGTATGTTAAGGCTAAGCCCTTCCTTCATTTTGGCATGAACTCATAATTACACGAGTTTGATAACGAGGCATAAAGAGAAATTCATATTCCGGAATTTACGTATATTTCCTAGTCTTGTAAGTTACAATATTCACCTTATTGGGACTTCATATTCAATTGTGTATTTCCTTTTCCAGTCAAAAGAGCAGAGAGTCTATATATACAATATTACAGTATTTTCATTACCATCGAGCTATAATCGATGGGCATGCCCCTATTGGGAAACCTCTAATCTGATGGTAAGTTATATACCGAGCCTACTATGGACGAGCCCCTATGAGCGAGCCTACTACGTCAGAGTATTTATATATATATATATATATATATATATATATATATATATATATATATATATATATATACACATACCAGGCCTTATAGGGTCAGACATCTATTTTACTTACTATATTGAGAGAGTTGAGTCAGTATCAACAGGTAAGCATATGTTTAGATTATCAGTTCAGTTTTAGCTTTCTGTATGTTGCCTTATTTCGTACTGACGTCCCTTTCTGGGGGCGTTGCATTTCATATGTGCAGGTTCAAACAGACAAACGGGTAGACCTCTTCAGTAAGTGTTGCCCGAGTTAAGCTTTACCGGTAAGCTCCCCGTCCTTCGGAGTTGCCGGGTCTAGAAGTTTTGTGTACATCTTGTGTATATATGTAGATAGGTTATGGGTAGGTCGGGGCCCTGTTCCGATCACAATACATCTTTCTGTAGAGGCTTGTAGGCATATCCTGTCAGTTAGTGCAGTATGTTGGGCTTGTAGGTCATGTACATATATTTTGTTGGCTTATTAGTTATAGTAGTTATGACGGCCTTGCCGGCACAACTTTATGTTGAAATTTAGTCAGCGTTAGTATCTATTTAGTTTTATATTTTTCTTCGCAAATTGTCTTGCAATGTGGCCCTTGGCCAAAGTATGACATTATATGTCCAGAATTCCTGAGTCGCAAGTTGGTACGCAAGGTTAGATGAGGCACCGAGGGCCGGTCTCTCCCCCAGGATCGGGGGTGACAAAAGTGATATCAGAGAAGTTGTGTCCTAGGGAGTCTACAATCCGTGTCTCGTAGAGTGTTGTTTATGGGTGTGTTGTGCACCACACTTACAAACATGAGGCTGTAGGATATTTAGGACGGTTACTTTTCTTTCTTTTCCAGATTGTGCGATAGAACTGAGTCATAAGTATCCACTCATAATCTTTACCTTATATATGTTTTTCGTGACGCCTATTACTACTAGACGACATGCGCAAGACACTAGCACGGGTCTAAAGTCTACGAAAGTGTTAGAAAGAGATATAAGTTACACCATGATCATGATACGAGGAGAATATATCCTCACCTTTTCGGCACTTCAGGTATGATTCTAGACTCGCTCGAAGATGAACATTTGTTTAAGAGGGAGAAAATGTAACAATCCGGCCGGTTGTTTTGTGTATTTTTTCCATGTTTCTCCTATTTGATGCTTTACATATGTGTATTTGTCATTATATGACTTGCGGGGCCGGTTGGTTTAATTTTCGAAATTTTTTGGATTGAACCGGGACACTTAGTTCCAAGGGTGGAAGCTTAAGTTGTGAAAGTTTTCCAGAATTAGGATTTTGTGTAGATGACCCCTAAATTGTGTTTTCTTTGTTCAATAGGTTCGTATGGTAATTTTGGAATTAGGCATATGTTCGAATTTGGATTTAGAGGTTCCTAGGTTGATTTAGTTCTATTTGACAAAAGCTAAAAACTTGAAGGTTTGGAAAATTCATAGGTTTGACCGAAAGTTGACTTTATTGATATCAGGTTTGAATTGTTGTTCTGGGAGTTGAAATAGGTCCATTATGTTATTTGGGACTTGTGCGCAAAATTTGAGGTAATTCTGAATTGATTAGACGCGGTTCGGCGTGAGTTTTGGAATATTGGAAGTTGATTAGTTCATAGGCTTGAATTGAGGTATCATTCATGGTTTTGACGTTATTTTGTGTGATTTGAGGCCTCGAGTTGGTCCATGTTATGTTTTGATATTGGTTGGTGTGTTTAGACGGGGTCCCAGGGGGCTCATGTGTGTTTCACATGAGTTGCAGATCGTTTCCATATTTTTGGGTAGACCTGTTCTGGTGTTTTTGCACATGCGAGGGTCTGGAAAAAGGTACGAGTCCGCAGAAGCGGACTTGGAGCCGCAAATGTGGTGCGAGGCTGAGTCCATAAATGCATAGAGGGGAGCGCAAATGTGCTAGGGTAAAAGCGTAGGTAGAGGATATGCAGATGCGGCTTGGAGTCCGCAAAAGCGACTGGTCGGGAAGATTAGTGACTTCCGCATTCGCGATGGATTTCCCACAGACGCGTTACCCCATAAGGGTTTGGCTATTTCTCATTATTTGGAGTTTTGGAGCTCGACTATGTGCGATATTGGGGGGCGTTTTCGCTACAATTGAAGGGGTAAGTAAAGTCTACTTAATTTTGGTGTTAGATATTGATTCCTATGGATTAGTAAACCAAGTTTATGTGATTAAATGATGAATTTTGGAAGTTTTTCCGATGGTTTTTCGAGAGTGAAAATTTGTGACTCGATTTGTGGTTGGATTTGGATGAAACATATATATTTGGACTCGTATTGGAATGGGTGTTCCATATTTGTGAGTTTTGTTCGGTTCTAGGGTGTGGGCCCGTGGTTGACTTTGTGTAATTGTAATAAGATCATATCTTTGTTATTTGGGTTTCTTCCATATGGCTTTTATTGATGTTATTAAGTTATTTTGGTTACATTAGAGCCGCCCGGAGGTTAATTCACATGGGAAGGTATTTCTAGAGTATTG
This sequence comes from Nicotiana undulata, assembly GCA_005239495.1. Classification (NCBI taxonomy): domain Eukaryota; kingdom Viridiplantae; phylum Streptophyta; class Magnoliopsida; order Solanales; family Solanaceae; genus Nicotiana; species Nicotiana undulata. The sequence continues at coordinate 34,841 of ML285847.1, forward strand.
ATTTGGCATGACTGAGGTAAGTATATTACCTAACTTATGTTGAGCCACTAGTTGCCTGAGTTATTAGTGTTGGCTACGCGTTATGGATGGCGCACATATGAGGGGATTGGGCCCATGTGCGTGCTATTTAACTAAAGAATTAGATTCTTTGCCGAAGCTATTTTAAGAAGAACTCGGGTTTCTGATAATCAAGAGAATATGCAAGTAATTGTAAATAGATTGCAGCAAATATGCGTAAAAGTAAGTATATTTCAATAGTGGTTCGAACGTGTCCTTACAAGTTATATTTTACTCCCTTATATAGGGAATTTCTTAATATAACGTCTACTTTTTCCAGTGATTGAGCATTAATGACTAATAATGGAATTAATGTAACGTTACAATGATTAACCATAACTGTCGCGTGAAGGTTATGTAACGTTTGGCTCATTAATGGAAGATCTCCTAATCTGCCCTTTATTCTGCCTTGATTCATTTTGACCGTGTCTCTTCATCTCCTCAATTAGATTGAGATTCCCGTATCTGACTACCTCGCGGGTATGCTGTTCCGTTCCTCTTTGTCTCGTAACTCTTCGTAAAGTCTCGTCCAGTTTTCATGTTTTCATTGCTCCACATAAATCGCTTAGTCATCATAATTAGTACACGTGTGAAACCTATTTTTGCCAATACAAATAGTCCACTCATTTACCATTTATTTATCTGTTAAATATTTGGTAAGTGGATACTCATTTATGGCGGGAATATTTTGCCGCCCGCTTCACTCGTACCATTGCATCCGTCTCCGAACATATACGTCTCTTTTCACTTCCATTTAATGCTAGTGCCACGTGGCATTCTCGAATTCGTTCTGCAACTATTCAGCTTCTTTTAGGGCTTTTTGCGGTTGCATCAGTCACGAAGTGACTGTTTCAATTATGACTTTCACATAACTGTTTTTTCCATTTTTTGATGGTCGCCTTCGAGTATAAATACCCCTTTTCTTTTCTATACTTTCACGAAAAACATCTAACCTTCTTTCTTTATTTGTAAATTCTTCCTTCTTGTAAACATGTCTTCTTCAAACCACAAAAAGTTCATCTTTGTAGATGAATTGACTCCTTCTTCTGCTCCAACACGGAGTAGGAGGGGTGGTAGACTTAGGAACTTAAATTCTACACCTTCCAGGGGTTCTTCTTATTATCATATTACCCCTCCATCTTTTCTTGGTCTATGATCACGCTCAACTATGTTTAATAAAAGACTAAGCGGGCGTTGCAATTATAATCGGGGTATTTTTCCTAGAGTCGAATCCCACAAGGAACTAACGTATCGAATGTTGTTGTTAGATTACTAGATTCTCAATAATCAACTTTCTCAAAAATTATGAATATCACTTGGTGGTGTTGTTACTACTACAACTGAACGAAAATAATAAACTAAAGATTAACTAACAATGAGGTGTAAATAATTGTTATAAAGATCTAAGGTTATGGTTTCCCCCGTTGATGAAATCCCTTCTTGTATAATTCCTATAGTTTCGACTTAGTTGTATATATCAATCATGAACACTCCAGCTATCATAAATCTCTCTCAAGTAATTATGGTAATCTACTAGACGCACTCTCTCAAGTTACGCTAGTTAAATTGCATTACAGTCCACTTTAGATTGCACCCGAGGTATCGTTATCTCTAATCCATGTCACGACCCGTTTCCGGGTTGTGATGGCGCCTGTCGTGGAACCAGGCTAGCCAACCGTTACAAAAATACTCAATTCATTTACTAGAGAAATTTACTCATCATTGGCTCAATTCATAGAAACACGGACATTTTTAATCATTTGAAACAACCTAACAAAAGAAATAAGCTCTAACAATCAACCTAGGATCTGGAGTCACGCAGTCATGAGATACTAACATCAATACAACTGAGAATAATAATACTGAAGTTTTAAGTTACCACTTTCTAATACAGAAGGGAAGAATAGGGAAAAGAGGGACGGGACAGCGAACGCCAGCTGCTACCTCGTCGGCTCTGAGAGAAAAGGTGCTATCACCGCTCCGTGTCAAATCTCTGTGCACCTGGATCTGCACACACAGTGTGCAGGTAAGTAACAAAAACAACCTACGGTCTGAGGAGGTAGTGACGAAATCAACCTCCGTAAATCACAGTTCGAATAATGAATATTTCAAAAATAACCGAGTATATCAGTGACAATATCCGTAAATAACAATTAAATGCCATGTATGTATCATGCAACTCTCACAGGTAGTCCTCTCGGTACACATAATTGGCCATTGGCCCAGGGAAATCCATCCCGTAACATGTACGACGTGGTGACTCAGTCACTAAGTACCGAGGGAGCAGGCCAATTCAGCCTTTCGGAGAAATCCATCTCCGGGATATCATACTCATCCATAATCTGTACCAGGGAAATCCATCCCTCCATATCTCATAAACAGTATCTGTGCCAGGGAAATCCATCCCTCTATATCTCATATCTCGGACAAATCCATGTCCAGGGAAATCCATCCCTCAATAATTGTGCGCTCATTGGGGGTGTAAAGACTCCGGAGGGGCTGCTAAGGATATGGCCCAAACGCTATATATATATATCAAGCCCACGAAGGGTATATCATCTCATCATTCGGCTCTAGGCCCATACTCAGTCAGAATTTCCAGTCTCCTCACAACCCTCTCATTATGTAAACAGCCCAAACAATGGCAATGCATGATAAATAAATGATTTCTGAGACTGAAATACGAATACATGTATAATAACAGGACTGAGTATGCACAAGTAAAGTTCGCAATAGAAACAACAGTAACGGACCCTTTCCGGTCTCCACATATAGACATGAAGTCTTATCATTTATACTTGTTATGTTTCTTTTAGTTTCTACGCATTAATAGCCTTCACAGTACCGATATCATGGTGGAATAACAGTTAAACCGTGCCTGGGGATAAGCCGGGCCACAACAAATCAACCAACACTCATATGCCCGTCACTTGGCGAGTGTATCATAGTAACTATCATCAATTAGCATGTACATTGGGGTTTTGAACCCCTCAGTTCCAAGGTTGAAGCCGTTACTTACCTCGAAACTGGCTCAACTCTACTCCGCCTGGCCCTTTCCTCGAGAATCGGCCTCCAAATGCTCCAAATCTATCAATAATCAATTACATAGCGTCACAATGTGCTAAGGAACAATTCCCAAATCAAAATTTAGCAAAAATACCAAAATCCCGAATTCAGTCAAAACCCGACCCTCGGACCCACGTCTCGAATGTCAGAAATTTTCACAACATTAGGTTCCTTGTCTTTTCCCGAGTCCAAC
>ML285848.1:0-32375 GCA_005239495.1 Nicotiana undulata
CACCCTCCAAAACCCCTAAATTCAACACTTAAGAACTTGAAATTCTAAGATTCTATAACGATGAGTCGGACCGACCCACATAACTCGGAACGACTTCAAATTTTGCAGACAAGTTATAAATGACACAACGAAACTATTTCCGGTCTCGGAGTTTCAATCGGACCTCGGGAACATAAAATCACCCTTCAAGCCAAATTTCAAATTCTTCAAAAACTTCAAAACTTCATTAACTCCAGTTTTCCTCATTTTGATCCGAAACCAATCAAATCAAGTCCGTTTCACACCTAAATTCACAGATAGGACAAATAACATATAATAAACCTGTCCCGGGCTTCGGAACCGTAATACGGGCTCGGTAACACGGTTTTCACATAATTATTCATTTTCAAATTCCTTTATTATTTTCAGAAAACAATTTTCTTTAAAAATTCATTTCTCGGGCTTGGGACCTCGGAATTCGATTCCGGGCATACGTCCAAGTCCCATATTTCCTACGGACCCTCCGGGACCGTCACATCACGGTTCCGGGTCCGTTTACCAAAAATGTTGACCAAAGTCAACTTTATTCAATTATTCAATTCAAAAGTCCCATTTTTTATCAAATTTTCACGTGGAAGCTTCCCTACTACCTGCTCGGGCGCATATCGAGGTGAGATTAACGGAGGCTTTCGGGGCCTCGAAACACAGATTTAGCTAGAATTACTTAAGATGACTTTTTGGGTCATCACATTTACCATGTTCTCATAATCGTGGACATCAAAGACTCGCACTTAACTCCCTCCATTCAAAAGTCTCCTGGTATTTTATTCCCAATACAATGCTGCTCTTCCATATTTAAGTGAAGTTTCTGTGCTCTTTAAAAGGATAAAAACTTACATGTTTTGTTCAGGATACATGCATTTGCTGGGCAGGAATATTAGTAGTAGTTCCATAGTAGGTTATTTATACAATATATAAATTTACTATTCATGTTTGGTTTATACTGGGTAGAAGGACCAATAACGTTACATCTACTTATTACTTATTAGGAGGTTTTCTCAATTGAGTAAGTACAAAAGTAAGCTTTCTTAGTATGTCATTTCAGCTCTCATTGTTCCCTCACTAGTTCCTGCTATTTTTGAAAAGCTCTTGCCAAACCAGAGTCTGAAATATTCTTGGTTCATCTTCTAGTTTTAGAAATATTGCCAACCTTCAAATCTAGGTGGATAATTTTCTGACAGAAATGGTGCAGTAGATATAGTGGCCCTCTAATAACAACTTGAATGTTTCGTTTTTCAATGCACTTGTATGGTAGTAGCATATTTTGGTTGAAGCAGATGGCGGAGTAACTAGGAACTAAAATCTGGAATGCGACCCCTGATTTCTTATGAACTAGAATACATTTTGTGCGATTTTAGTTTGTGGATATTTTTCTTTTCTCTAAACAACTATTTTTTACATTTTATAGGATTTGGAGACTCTAGTTTACAAGTCAAGATGCAAGTTTGAAGACTTCGAACAAGTTGACAAGTTGCTTATTGTTTTGCTAGAACTGTTAGAAAAAACATTATATTATTTTCTAGGGTTGTTAGCTTTTTCTGTTGTGTAAATAGTATTGTAACATATAATTATTATATATTAATACTATTGAGATGTTAATTCATACTTTTAATTAATACTATTGATAATTTTATTTTTATGCATTCGATTATCTGAATTAGAAATTGTATAATATCTTTGGAAGACATGAGTGTGCAATGACGATCAACAACTTAATATCATACTTTCCATAGATATGAGTGTCGTCGATGGATATTACCGGCCGACAATGCACAAAACTATCAATGGATTGTTTAAATGCCCAAAACACATATCTGAATATGGATTCTGGTATTCCCGGACTCTACTGAAGTTTCCATTCAACAATAGTCCTGGGGTTAAAGTGTTGCAATGCAGTCATGTACCTGGGTAGAGCAACAAAGGACTTAACCCAGTTACCATAAACAATCTCAAACACACATTTACGCCAGAGAAATGCCTTTCTTTTGGTAGTGGTACATCTATATACCTGGTGGACAAATGTTATACATTCTTTAATCTTGTACCTTATGGACGCTTCAATGTGTGAAATCAGGACAAGAGAAATCAAGTCAACATTCAAGTTAAAATGATTCCCACTGAATGTCCATTTCACAAGTGTGGGTGCCAATGTATTTTCTACAATCCACATATTTGTTTTCAACATTTTCGCACGCAGCATCCATGTACAACCTTGAAACCATCTACGACAAATAACCTTTTAGACTTTCGGAGATGACTCATGAACCTCGATCTCATGATACTCTTTTATGTTGTACATTCGCACCACCCTACTTAGGCGCGCTTTATCAGCAAAAAACATATTCTTTGACAGTACCGTTGGTCTAGATTCTTCCCACATTTCTTTCTGAATGTCATCAAGATCCCTTATGAGGGCATCCACATCTGGCATACTGGGCAAATGATCAAGGTAGAGAATTGCCCTTGAATGAAAGGGCACATGTGACTCGTACACTCTCGGTCTAACGGAAGGTGGAGCATGCTCCCTCAAAAAATCAGGTTCATCATTCTCGTCCTTATCATCATCATCCTCATCGGGGAAGGGTGTGTCATCTCCAGACCCATCAACATTGTTGTCATAATCACTATCATCTTCCTGACTCTGCGCATCTGTTAGATCCCGATTAAATATGTCGTCTTCGGGCAATTGAATAAGGACAAGACTAAGGGTGTTTATAAAAACCCGAAAAATCAAACCAAACCGACCAAAAAATCGATACCTTTTAAGTTTGGTTTGGTTTTGGTTTTAATCAAAAAATAACCGAAAAAATCGAACCAAACCGACTATAAAAGTAGCTATTTAAATTTATTATTATACCTATATATATATATATATATACACATATTTATATATATATATATATATATTATAAAAAGTTTCTAAAATTTTATGGTACATATTAGTCATTTATATTTTTAGTCTAGCTCTTTGCTATTATAATAATCTAATTCTTTGCCTTTACATTCTAGTTTGATTGGTAGTTTTCTTTTGCTAAGTACAAGAATTTATTATGTGCTAAAAATAATCGATTTTTAATTGAGTACTTTAATTATTCATCACTATTTGATTCAAATATCGTCAATATATCTTGGTAAATGATAGATTTTTCGAAGAGCAACTAATTTGATAGCGTTAAATTGAAAATGTAGTCGCCGGAATATGCGTTTGGTAGCGTATGTCTCATATTTAAGAAAAAACCCGATGAATAACCGAAAAAACTGAAAAACCGATTGGTAGTTTTCTTTTGCTAAGTACAAGAATTTATTCCGTGCTAAAAATAATCGATTTTTAATTGAGTACTTTAATTATTCATCACTATTTGATTCAATTATCGTCAATATATCTTGGATGTTAAAATCAGCATAACAAGCAACCCCATGCGGAGTAACAAAATACGAATATCTTCCGATTACTTTGATATTAACCGAACGTTTCCTCACACTCATTTTTTACATAACAACAATACCAATCTATCGTACTCCATTGTAAACTTAACATGGCATTATGGAGAACATCTATTGCGTACTGGTTATTCTCCACCACAATCTCACCCCCAAGATGATGAAACCCTAATTTTTCGCTCTTCAGACATTATGACAAAATGCAAAATAAGTTAATGAACAAATATTTCGGAAGAGCTGAATGGATTTTTACCAAATTATGAAACTCCTTAAATAAGAAAAAAAATTATTCTCGGGGTACAATAATTGAGGGTATAACACATTCATAATAGGCATTATATATGTAGCGCGTATTATGCATGCATTGTACCCTCAATTATTGGTGGGTCAATAAAGTTCAAATGAATTATTGGTGAGACAAAGAAAGTTTATATATAGCGGATGTATTCACCATGCTATACCTTAACGAACAAACGTGCTGTTAAAATATAACGCGATGAATAACCGCATTATATATGGTACTCGGATGTTTTTTTCACTTATTTTTGTGTTTGAGTCCGTAAAGACCACACTTTGGTTCTGGACTGGGGTATTATTGGTATGAAGTTATGAACAGTGCATTCTTGACACGACAGCACCCCCATTTGCTTTACCAAGACCCTGTAGCAGAGTTCTCATTTCGGCCCAATTACAAGTCCCATAACTCACCTCTCTGCTGAGTCTGCTGCGTATATCAGTTATTTTTTGTTATTTCCCCTTCATAGCTCTTTTTGGTGTTTTACAGAAGCTGCTAATCCATATCCAAGTCTCGAGCAGGTACAATTTGTTTTTTACTCTGAAATTAGTTTGGCTTTTCAATATTCAATACTAAGAAAAAGTTGTTTTGCCCCGTCTTCTGTTTGATGAAATTCCTCTGAGAACCTCTCTCTCTATATGTATGTGTATTTTGATGGTGAATTGCTTCCATTTGTTTCTGTTATCGGCAAATTCTTATGAAAATCAACCATTGAGATTGAATTGTAAACACCTTTTCCTTCCTTTTTGTCCCTCTATTGCAGTGTGCTTATTGTAGGCAGAAGAATATAAATGGACTGGGCATTTGTGCATAAAATCTGGGAGAAATGGATTTCGAGCAATGTTGGTTCAGGTCAGCGAGTGTAACACTTCTGAAGAAGTTTATCTGTTCTTAATTAACTTTAACATGTATAGTTAGCTGAAATGGATTATCCCTCTTTCAGGTCAACCATTAAAGGCTGCTTTGCTGTTAAACTACGACCCCAATGGCCCTTCTCGTCTGATATCTACCATGTAAGTGAAAATGTGGAAAAACCAATTAAAGCTCTTACCTTTTTCTGTTAATGTCCGTTTTTAGATAGCTAACCGGTTATTTTGAACAATGCAATTGCCTTTTTTCTAGTAGGAATTTTTTATGACGATAATAAGTCAGAAAGTTGGCAGCATCAACAACAACAACTACCCAGTATAATCCCACTAGTGGGGTCTGGGGAGGGTAGTGTGTACGCAGACCTTATCCCTACCCTGGGGTAGAGAGGCTGGTTCCGATAGACCTCGGCTCCCGCCCTCCAAGAACTCCCCACCTTGCTCTTGGGGTGGCTCGAACTCGCAACCTCTTGGTTGGAAGTGGAGGGTGCTCACCACTAGAGCAACCCACTCTTGTCAAAGTTGGCCGCATAAAAAAAGATAAAAGTTCAGAAAGTTGATCAAAACTCTTTTCCCTCAAATACCACCAGTACTTTGATATTAGTGATCTTTTATCTTCTTTTACTATAATGAAAATGATCTTTTGTAATAACCGTGATGTTCGGGTTACCTTTTGCGCACCTCTGACCAATTCCTCGAGGTACCTGCTACCTCCCACCATCACAGGTACCTTGTAACTCTATCCACCAAGGCTTGGATAGACGGGAAGAAATCACCTAGTATTTTTGCTTCCGCTGGATTTTGAACCTGAGATCTCATGGTTCTCAACCCACTTCATTGACCACTAGACCACACCCTTGGATGCAATCTTTTATCTTATTTTACTATTATCAAAATAATCTTTTTCGCTTCAGTATAAGAAACTTTCCTCCTTATTCCTAGGCCTTTCATTTTTGGTGTGACTTCAGATTTTAGTGTAATTAGCTGCCAAATAAATTTGTAAACCTGAGAAACATAAAATAGAAGACTGTCCAACCATTCTCCTTGCTGTTATAGTGGAAGCCTACACATGGTTAAAGATTTTGCTTTATGGGTATCCACAACAAAATACCAAAAAGTTAGTTCAAGTGTCATTTTCTTGAGTTTGTGAAGTAAGTACTGGTGTTCTACTTGTCCTTTTGGATTAGTAAAGATATATTTGTTGACAAAAGGGGAAGACCGAATATTTGCTTTGTATACGAGGATTGGTTGCTCTAGCAAAAAGATGTTTTTTACAAAGTTCATTGAATCGTCTGTACATATATGAACATTACAAGTACTCCAAAATAGACCAAGTATGGTGCTCTGCAGCGTTTGGTCGTCTGTACGAGGAATTGGGAGACAAAGGCAGGGATAAGAAGTTATTTCGGCTGGCTAAGGCGAGAGAGAGGAAGGCTCAGGATCTGGAACAAGTGAGATGCATCAATGACGAGGACGGTAGAGTATTGATTTGGGGGGGGGGGGGGCGCTCAGATTAAGCGGAGATGGCAAACTTACTTTCATAAACTTCTGAATGAAGAGGAGGACTGGGATATTATGCTAGGTGATTTGGGGCATTCAGAGAGTCACCGAGACTTTAAGTATTGTAGGCGCATTAAGGTTGAGGAGGTCGTGGGGGCTATGCGTAAGATGAGTAGGGGCAGAGCAATCGGGCCAGACGAAATTCGGGTAGAATTTTGGAGGTGTGTGGGTAGAGCAGCCTTGGAGTGGCTGACTGGGTTGTTTAATGTTATTTTCAGGACGAAGAGAACTAAGTTGCTCAGACTCGGGTGCGGGTATCCGATACGGGGACGGATCCGAGTATCGGATTCGGCAAAATCTAAATTTTAAGATTCGGGTGTGCAGATCTGGATATGGATACGGGTGCGTGGATTCAACTAATAAAAAATAGAGCTATAAAAATATTGTAAATTTTGAGAGATAATCTGTGAAAAACTGTTTTTCATGAATATTGTAGAATTCAATCTTTCATTCTCCAAGATGGACGTATTCTTTCATTCTCCTAAATCTGTTTTATTTTTGATTTTGAGAAATCAAAATCTCACTTTGTCTCCCTAATTTCGATGGATTCCGGTCAAAATGTCTGAAGTCAGTTGAGCGTATCCAGGACGTATCCCGCTCCCGTCTCGTATCGGGACGGGGACGACACCAAAATCGAAGAGTCCGTGCAACTTAGGAAGAGAATGCCAGATGAGTGGAGGTGGAGTACAGTGGTACCGTTGTACAAGAACAAATGTGATATCCTGAGTTGTAACACTTATAACGATATCAAGTTACTAAGTCATACCATGAAAGTTTGGGAGAGGCCGAGAGGGTGGTGGAAGTGAGGGTGAGGAGGACGGTGTTTATATCCGACAGCCAGTTCGGGTTCATGCCAGGTTGTTCAACCACGAAAGCTATCTACCTTATTAGGAGGTTGGTGGAACAATACAGGGATAGGAAGAAGGATCTGCACATGGTGTTTATTGACGTGGAGAAAGCGTATGACAAGGTCCTTAGGGAGGTTCTCTGGAGATGCTTGGAGGCAAAAGGTGTGCCAATATCTTACATTCGAGCGATGAATGACATGTATGACAGAGCTAAGACTTGGGTTTGGACAGTGGGAGAGGACTCAAAGCATTTCCCGGTTGTTATGGGGTTACATCAAGGATCTGCGCTCAACCCGTTGTTATTTGCTCTGGCGATGGACGCACTGACACGACATATTCAAGGGGAGGTACCATGGTGTATGTTATTCGTTGATGACATAGTATTGATTGATGAGAAGCGAGGCGGTGTTAGCGAGAGGCTGGAGGTTTGGAGACAGGCCCTTTAGTCTAAGGGTTTCACGTTGAGCAGGACTAAGACGAAATACCTGGAGTGGAAGTTCAATGCGGAGTCGAGGAAAGCGGGCATGAACGTGAGGCTTGGATCACAAGTCATCCCAATAGAGGCAGTTTCAAGTACCTTGGGTCGCTTATCCAAGAGAACGGGGAGATCGACGAAGACGCACACACCGTATAGGGTGGGATGGCTGAAATGGAGATTAGCATCTGGAGACTTGTGTGACAAGATAGTGCCATCGATACTCAAAGGTAAGTTTTATAGAGCGGTGGTTAGACTGGCCATGTTGTATGAGGTAGAGTGTTGGCCGGTTAAGAACTCACATATACAAAAGATGAAAGTAGCAGAAATGAGGAGGTTGAGGTGGATGTGCAGGCACACTAGAATGGATAAGATTAGGAATGAAGATATGCAGGAAAAGGTGGACGTGGCTCCTATAGATGACAAGATGCGGGAAGCGAGGTTCAGATGGTTCGGGCATGTGCGGAGGAGAAGCCCTGATGCCCCCGTAAGAAGGTGTGAGCGGTTGGCTTTGGCGGGTACGAGAAGAGGTAGGACATGACGTAGTTTTCGATTTCCGAGGACATGGCCCTTGATAGGAAGGTGCGAAGGTCGAGCATTAGGGTTGTAGGTTAAGAGGTAGTTGAGCATTTTTCTACTTCGTATCGGGGGTGAGGCTAGTTTGGTAGGGTTTGTCAGACTCCTAGTGGTTGTTCTTCCATTTTTAATAGCACCGAGCCTTATTTACTGGTTATTGTTATCGCGTTTCATCTATTTTTTGGTTCTTATGATGCTGCTATTATTTCTATGGTTTCTGTTGATTGATGGTACTGATATATTTTCTCTTTTCGTCTTTTTCGTTTTCTTGAGCCGATGGTCTAATGGAAACAACCCCTCTATTCCATCGGGGTAGGGGTAAGTTCTGCGTACACACTACCTTCCCCAGACCCCTCACCTGTGGGATTTTACTTGTTATTGTTGTTGGTGCTCTGCATTTCTAGGAAGGTTCTCTCAGCTTCCCACATATATAGCTGCAGCGCAAAAACAACCAGCAGTCATGCTTTAGTTGTGAAGTAACAGATGAAACTTTACTTGCTCGATTTACTTCCATATGGGGCAATAGATGAAGAGATAAGAAGCAGAAGAAATTTCTTTTTGGAGACTTTATAGTAGCCAATATGTGCAAAACAGTTTTCTTTTGCTCTTTGCTTTGCCCTTCTGGAAAAAGGTGTAGTTTTAAAGCCTAATGTTTATGCCTGTAGTGCAGAGCAAGAGGGCATAAAGGCAGATCCAACTGAAATGTGTGAACTTGTCAGTTTCGTCAAGAGAAACAAACTGCAGACGGAGAGCTTCTTCATTGGACAGAATCAATGTGAGTTGATTGCTGTTTTCAAATAAAAATATATCATGCGTGAACTTTGGATTTCGGGATCTATGTTATTTTTTAGCCCGTCATCTGAACTGTATGTCTTAGATCTGGCACTTTGGTTGGAATATGTAGAAGATAGTGATGGGGTACTTATAGTCATGTTCGTACGTTGCCTCTTCCACCTATGTGATATTGAGAAGTAAATGCAATATATCTATCTGTTCTATATAAAAGTTTTTCTGGGTGGTTGTGTGGTTGTGCTGCTTCTAGGGTTTGGCAGTGTCATTTAAATTGAAAAAAAATTAATTTAGTCCCTTTCTACTTTTGATTATTTTGGTTAGCTCCCTGGGCAGGTTTGTTGTAATGGAGCTAACATTGATCCTTCTTGTAACTTCGCATCTTCTTGATGCTTACAATGAAACAACTTATTTCATCAAAAAAAAGAAAAAGAAAAAAAGAAAGCGTTTGACAGCTCTGTTTGTGCACACAGTCAATAATGCAGAGCAAACACAAACTGTGATGCATCAGTACTTGTTTATGCTCGTTGTAATTGCTACTCTTTAGAAAGGATCTAAGGATCACTAAGACCAGAACAACTGGTTTGTTTTTGGAAATAAACACCACCTAAAAGCTAGCTTCGCCTTTTTGTTGACAGATCTTGTAGCGACAATCCATGAGAGTTGGTTCAGTGCAAGATGCCTGAGTACTTCAAAACCTGCTGGTGAAGGTGCTATTCTGATGCACACCGGAGCGTTCCTCTTGATTGGATTGTAAGTGTTGCCATACTTAGGTGTACAGTTGGCCAATCTACACCCACCAAGCTTTAGTCAGTCTGTGGTTTGGTGACTAACCAAATTGCGTTGAAACATACCACGACTGTTCGGATTTGATGCATGGAAAGAACATACTTGTTAATTAATGTCAATCTTTCTTTTTAGGAACTATTAAAATTTGAAGAAATGCTTTTATAACTAACAAGAAGATTCCATCAAATTCTTTGTTGATTGTTAAGATTCCTGTAAATTCCTTCAGAGCTCTTTGTTGATCGTTTCTTGAATTCATTCAAGATTTTCCTAAATTAAGGTCTTCAGAGAATCACTTTTTGGACCTTCTCTTATATGTATATTCCAGTTTTTGTTCTTCTTTAATCTCTCTCAGCACTTCAAATCTTCATTTATTGGAAGCTAGCTCTTTTTGTCGAATCTACAAAGAAATTTGTCTTATACCCCTTCCCCAAAAACAATATGTGAGTATGTAAATTCTCACAAAGATATAAGGGTTGGCTTCTCCATCCTCACTTGGTTCAGAACTCCACATAGAGCTAAGTAACTGTTAGTTGCTTTGATCTAGAAACCCCTACAAATTCTGACAAAGCTTCTATTATTTCGTTGCCTTGTTGTAAGTTTATATCCCTCTTTCTACTTGTCTAAAAGGAAAAAAGAATTCCTCTTTCTTCCTACATTAGTGGGACTCTGATGTAGCTTATTCTTTTCCTTGTGTAGTCATGTTTGAGTTTAACCGTGTACATCTTCTCTGAGTTTGGCTGTGAAAGTCTCTCAGAAGACCATCTTTGACCCTCTTTTTACTGTGGGACACATGAACCTCTTTGTCTATCTACATTAGTTTGAGTCTGTTAAGTATTGGATTCAATGCATTTGTGAATGAGGATTTTATGTATTCAGTTAGATAAGGTCCCAAAATCAGAAAGTATGTAATTCCACATTTAAACAGAACGCATGCAGCCTGCAGACTTGAAATTGAGATTTGACTCACTAGAACCATGAATTTACTATTTGTTCATACAGATATGATGGTTCGATTGGTTCAGCATGCCGTGCAATGGTAGCTCTCGATCAGTTTGCGTGGCAACTTAGTCGAAGAAATTATTGATTGCTTCATATGATGTTACTTTTCTATTGAGGATTGCTGGGGTCATGGGGTTTTGAGTTTTTCTTTATTTACCATTTTGTTCTTTGCATAGATCATTTGGTGATGCTTTCAGCTGAATGTGGCAAGGCAGAGTGAAGGAGGATATAGTAGTTAAGCTCTAACTGTTAGTTATCTATATGAACAGATGTTCTTTAAATTAATTTTAGCGCTTCATTTTGGGGTTATTATTTTTAAATGGTAAACCAGTTCTTTATTTGGATAAGGGCAGGCCTATCCTTATACAAGAAACTTGTATCAACGCATGCTTACCTAACCAGGGCAAGGTTGGAGATATTCACTCTAACTATTGAAGTTAGCCCCTCCAGGCTCCAGCATCATATATCAAGTATTTAGAAATCCTTTCTCATATTTCATATTATTCCAACTCAACAGAAAGATAAAGCTCAATTCTCTGATCATATCATATGTAAATAGTATCAACTTTTAACTCCAACACATACACAATCTTTCAAATTGTAGTAAAGAAATCATAATTACTGAAAATCTCTAATTAAGACTTTGTCATGTAGAGCATGTTTGTAAAGCATCATACGAATTGGATTTGGGAGTTTGGCATATTTGCACTCAAGGGGACGTGAGAATTGGTGGTGATAGTTAATTACACAATAATATACTCATGGAAGGCAATAGGCATGACATATTGAAGGAGGAAGAATCTAGGGGTGGCAAGAAATGTTTTATAGAAGGAACAAATGCGTGTAAGCTGAGGACTTGGGATCAAGATAAGAAGAATTTAAATGTTGACAAGACCGTGAAGAAGAAGAGAAGCTTGTTGGGAGGTTGGGAAATTTGAAGAGAGAGGCGGAGGATGAGTTGGATATTTTTGATGAAATTGGATACGTGAGAAAGGAATTTGTTACTTGTGAGATCAAAACATTTTGTAATTTATTCAATTGATAAGCTTGATTGTAATCACTGAAAAAATCATGATACATTATGCTTTTCTCTCTAGTACAGAGTAAGAATTATCCTTTTTCCTGTATCATTATAAATCTCAACTTCTATGAAAAATCTATAGCTTCTTCAACACAAGTTTTGTCACAAGGATAGGGGCAATCAATCTTTTGAAACTGATTTCTTTCCCAAAACCAATCCCCTGTTGCTTCAGCAATTGTCTGAAATGTCAAATGATTAAACAACTATTTATAGGAAAAAACTATCTATAGCAAGACAACTTATATAATAAGTTTTACCTTGTTGAATAATCTAGGTGAATTTGGACCAAACCAATAGGCTTGTTGTTGAGTTTGGCAATGGGAAAAACAAGAGTTGATGTAATATCCTCTTGTTGAAGAAGGGCCTAACCCTTCCAATACCTTTAAAAAGTTTAATCTGAAACCTAAAATAATTGTTCCAAAATTACTCTCGGAAAATGTTTGATAAAACACAAATAAACGAATAATTAATGTGTACCTTGAAGAACTTTGAGTTCACTTAGTGAGCAATTCCTCATATCAGTCTTGCAATTTGTCCAGGCTCCAGTGGGATCAGCAGTAGAAGGGACCAAAATATTCCTTACCTAAATTTAAAAAGTAAATCATTCAAAATTAATTCAGGAGACAAAAGCAATTAAAAAGAAAACTGACCTGCCAATGATCATAGGCTGCATTTATAATGAAAAGTGGCGTTTGAAGTTGATGAGCCACATATTGAGGGAAAAAGCACTGCATGCAACAAATTTGGAATTTCATTATTTTGTTTTCTTATGAACCATAAGCTTACTTCTTCACATTGTATTGCTGCTCTTACCAAACGTGGTTTCAATTTTGAAGTACATGATGGAGGCAAATTCTTGGCGGACCCCTAAATTCAACATTTCCAAATTAATTATATTTAAATAAAAAGGATCTGAAAAAGAAGTAAATTGAAGCATACATGTAAAGTGACAACATCGTTGAAATACTCTTCGATATATGCTTCCCCCGAAATATCCTTGCTGCGATTGAATTATTATTATAGCAAGAAAAGAATAAAACAATGTTTTGAACATAAATTGGCAGAAGGAAAATAAAATATAACGCTTACAGATTAACAAAATAACCAGCATCTGAAAAGCATTTAACTCTAGCAGTCTTTGGTAGTAGAGTTCTGAAATTGTCACAATGCAAGATTGATGATAATCCCCCAGCTGAACATCCAGATAGTATAGCCTACCATGCATTTCAAAAAATTAACCTTTTTTGAGACTCTTAAAAAGTATATTAGATAATGAGATGTAATAATGTCCTTATTATATATTCATTGAGTTGATACATTTTCAGCTGTACTCATTCCTTGGGTCAATAAATCAGCCATAATAGCTTTGAATATCCTTGCCCCTCTATAATGGAGTCCAGTAGCCTGTCAAATTTGGAGTTTTAATTAGTGAAAAAACCTTTTGAATACTGTAATTAAAACATTAAGACTTACGGGATCAACTGCTTCAACATCTCCCGTAAAAGATCCTCCGTCACAATATCTCACACTAACTCTATTCCAATTATAAAATTCTACAAATTTCCAAAAAGGTGTTGTATTAATTATACTAAACTCTATATAAACACAGCATATTAATTAAAAATTAATTGGAAGTTTACCTGGATTAAACTTGGGATCATTGCTCATAATCCCTGAGAAAGCAACTTGCTTACCCATTTTTGCAGAAGACCCCAAGTGACTATTCTTCCTCTGAAGACAATGAGTAATATTTTGACACCATCCACCTCCCTTAATAACAAATACTTATAATTAATACGTTTTATAAATGCTAAGATAGAAATTCACTTATCATATGCATAGATATTAAACCGTTGTCGAAATTCTTAATAATTGAATTTCAAGGATGGGCATTCGGTTTTGGAATATTTTTTTTGGGTTTTTCTTCATCTTCTTATTAGTAACGAAGACAGAATTTTATAGGATCTATTGAAAAAAACTTACCTCAATTGATAGTATCCAATTATTCAGTCCAGTGCCAGATCCTCTATCAAGATGGTATGCTGGTGGAGTTCCATCCAAGCAAACTATAATTAAACACAACATTATATTATATTAACAAGAGATAAATAAATGAAAACATAAATAATTCGATGCTACTCTATTTAGATAGATAGATAGAACCATGTCTCTCGCTCTATGCACATGCGCAGCATAATTACGGGCTTGGTCGAACCCACAAAATTTAATAACTATTAAATATGTACAAAGTATTAATATTGAATGTAGTAGCTTAAAAGGACTAAAACCATAAGCATGGAGAAACATTCTGAACAGTTAAGAATATTAAAAAAACAAGATGTTTAGTGAACATAACCAAAAAGGAAGAAAAGTTACCTGCCCCAGTTGCTACGGCATTTTCAAGTATAGTGATATTAACAAGGAGACTTTCTGTTCTACAAATAATAATAATCAACAAAGAAATAAAAAAGAACAAACAATGGGTCACCATTCTTCTACTTTGCTATCTGCTCACTGTGGGCACAAAATACAACTTTTCATTCAATAAAAAGGAGCCGCAATAAAGAACATGGTTTCTTTGAGAAATCAAGTGTGAACTAAAGCCATATTTAGAATATTTGAATACCAAAATAGTGATACCATTATAGGCAAGTTTTGAAAAACAATTTGTTGTTTTACCTTATTTTCAGGCAGATAAATCTGATATCATTATCACACATATATATGGAAGCTATTTATTGTTATTTCAAATTGATATGTTGCAACTTAAAAGTTTGAAAATTTGAGATTATGCAAATCAGAATCAGATTCAACGTGTTATTTAATTAGTTGGGGAATGGCTCAATGTCACGGTGAATTCGCTTCTATCTTTTTCATTAAGTATGCCCACAATTTACTATCATGAATTCAGTATTCAGTATATATATATATATATATATATATATATATATATATATATAATTTTTTTGTTAATTAAATTGAATATATCTTTTTAAAACCATTTATGTTTACAAATTTTATTGTTTTAATTAGATAATAATTAAAAGTTCAAATTAAAGATTCAATGATTTTTCTGTAATTTTGACATAAAGTAATACGAAATTTGTGCTGCATCATGAAACGAAAAAAGCCGTAACGAACTAAACATGTTAGGTACCGACTTGCCCCTTACTGTTAGCTACAACCGTGGATAAGCCTTTGCCACCAGCAAAATCTCATTACACATTTTATTTATTTAATTTCTTTTGGCTAACGAAAGGAACTTCAAATTAAAGATGGTCAATCGATCCGCAGAGAAATCTAGGAATGAGATAACTTAAAAATACTCCACTTTACCTCATCGTATTCGTAGACAAAAGATGGCAGTTTAATATTTTGGTTTGTTTATTTTTGCTGCGTACTACTTTAAATAGGATAAGAAATGTATCGATTCCATCTAATGTTACTTAATTTATTCATTGTCAATTTAGAGTGGAGATGTTATTTAAACATCGTGTCGTAATTGAAGTTGGTTTCGTAAAGCACTGGCTAATTTAAATCGAAATCTATTGAAAGAGAAATCAGAGTAATGCACGAGAGAAGATCAGAAAGTACAGCTTGAGCTTGACATGTGTTAAAGAAGAATTAACAAGTTAATATGTCTGTACGGGGTAACGAATCGATTAGGAATATACCATCTCTCTAACTTCTCTCTACACCCCCTTTTCTCACCTTATACAATTTAATAGCTTCATACACTTTTGTACAACTTAGCGAAGATGAAGATATAGAGGTGGACCACCAATTCCAAACCAAACAAGACTACATCTATGACACCAGTCTAGATTAATCTTCTCGATCTTCTATGGCATTACTACGAGTGGGCAACTCTCTGTAGGATTTTTGGACCTATTGGAACACCAATTGTCATGGGTAAAGCAACTCAGACAAAAACAAGACCAACAAGAGGAAAAATGAGAATAGAGATAGATTTATTGAAACCTTTGATCATGGATGTTCAAGTGGCCATTCAGAATCCAAAAGGTATTCTAGAGACATTCAATCAAAAAATTGAATATGAAATTGTGCCCCTCTTTTGCTCGCATTGTAGCATATAAGGTCACACGACGGAGGCCTGTCAAAGGGTCCCCAAATCTAATCATGTGGATACCCAATTTAAGGAGCGAACAGAAGAATGAATGATGTAGACATGTAATTTTTGACCCTCCTCGAGATTTTACACATTAGCGTTTTAATATTTAGTTTAGGTCTAATATCGCTCTTTTAACTAGTTTTGACTCTTTAACTTTATTTAAAGCACAAAAATTGAAAAAAGACAAAAATAGTTTCATATAGTTTACTTTAATTAATTGAAACTAATTTTATATTTAATAGTATATTTTTGAATTATTTAAATGAAAGAGATTAAATTTTCTTCATTGTTGGACATTAAGAGTTGGATAGCCCCGCATTGGACCCAATTCGGATTTTCAGACCATGTCCTATCTACCCGGTATAAAAACATAATTAAAAAAAACCTAATCTACTAACTTTGGAGCTGACCCATCTCCCATAAAAAAAGAACAATCGAACAAACAAAGAAGATACAACCGTTTTTCTTCTTCCTCCTTCTCTCCAGCGCCGCCAGCCGCCCAACTAGCCAGAAAATCGCCGGCCAACACCCCCCATCATATTTGTCGCTCCCTACCACCGAAACGCCGGAATCCGGCGAGGCAACAGCCACCGGCGCTGCCATTGTCTCAACCTTCGTCCATCTCTCTCAACCCCCTGCTTCAGTCACGCAAAAACCATGGCAACAACCACCTAAAACTCCTCGAAACAGACCGGTACACCATAGGTTAGCCCAAGAACACCCTCATTTTCGCACAGAAACAATAGCTTCAAGATTGAGTTCGGGTCCGTCGAGGTCGGCGTAGAAGTTCTCCGATTGATGGTTCCTGTTGATCACTTCTGTTCTACTTCCGTCTCTTAGAATTTTAAGCTGCTTTTCCTTTCTCCGTCAAAACCTCTACATCAAGGCTGTCTTCTGTTCTTGTCGTTGATTATTGCTGAAGTTCTATAAGCCATTGCTTGGTTCTTTGGTTCTGTTGCCTCTTTGTTTAGGTATGTAAATTCTAACCCATTTTTGAAATATGATTGGAATTTTGTTGTATTCTTTCTGGCATTTCTCTTTGAATTGATGTTGGGTTTTAGATGTATTTATGAAATTCAGTAGAAAATTACAGTTGTCTTCATGAAATTAATTGGGACAGCTTTTTAAGACCAAATTTATGGACAATTTGAAATTGATTAAGAGGATTCGACTGGTACTGTCCAATGATGGAGCAGGTTATATACTGCTAGAAAGAATGATATCAAATTTGTGAAGTTTGATTTAGAATTCATGAAGTAATTTGGTATATACAATAGTATGAATTGATCTAAAATTTGATACAATAGCTGTGCATTCTTATGTTGGTAGCTTTGTACTGTTTGATTCAAATGTTATTCTAAAATGATTGTGATGGTATAGGCAAATTGGTGCTCTGTTGATGGGAGGGAATGTGGGTTTGCGGCCACAACCTCTAATATTAATAAAAATTAACATGTTGTAAATCGCGGGTGCGTTTGACGTGGAGCGATTTGCAATGCGTACAAAAATAAATGAGTGCGTGACATCGCAACTTGTCCAAATTAATTCCGTAAATATTAAAAGCGGTTAGAAGGTTTAAAAATGAACATTGTAGCTTGCTTTAGGCGCGATTAATAATAAAAAATTATGGCTATGGGTACGGTTCCCGTGGCATAGTCATGGTACGTAACCCCAAAATTCGAGTGCACGCTGGCGTGACTCGACCATCAAACCGTAAAATTAAATAAATTATCGTGACTATGCGTACGGTTCCCGTGGCGTAGTCACAGATACGTAACTCCAAAATTCGAGTGCACGCTGGCGTGACTCGACCCACCCAACTTCAAATATTTAAGCTAAACACGTTGTGAATCACAGGTGCATTTCACGCGGTGTGATTTGCGATGTGTACTAGCAATTCAAAGCGGTTAGAAGTTAAAATACACAATAGGTTTAAAACATGTATTAAAACAGATAATTTGGCCAATTATTAATGGTTGAGCGACCGTGCTAAAACCACGGAACTCGGAAGTGCCTCACACCTTCTCCCGGGTTAGCAGATATCCTTACCCGAATTTTTGTGTTTCGCGGACTGTAAAACAGAGTCAAACTTCCTCGATTCGGGATTTTAAATCGATGACTTAGGACACCATAAATTATTCCTAGTGGCGACTCTGAAATTGAATAAATAATCCCGTTTCGATTATTGTCACTTAAATTGGAAAACTCCTTTGTCCCCCTTTCATAAAAAAGGAGGTGTGACAGCTCTGGCGACTCTGTTGGGGAACAAACCCAGAATCTCTGGTTCATGGTTCAGAATTCGAGTTTAGAATAACTATTCTAGTTGGTTTTTTCTTATTATCTGATTTTTTTTATGTGTTTGAGCCTAATGTGCTAAATGCCATTTTTACCGCTTTGATATTGTTTGGACTGTATATAAACTGTTACGAAACCCTTCTTCTCTCTGAGTCTTTTAAATCTTCTAGGAAGTGCACGCTGGCGTGATTTCTTTTCTGTTAGTTTCATAACCTAATTTAGAACGAGGACCGAATAAGTTACGAAGCCGGATGACCTTTTGGTTATCGGTACGTTTCCCCCCCTCGGCTCGAGTTGTCCGCTCGGGTAAGCCAGGTCTAGAACAATACACCCATGTTTTAAACCTAGAATAACATAGCCTCATGCCGGATCCCTAGTAGGAACGCTTGTTTGCATTACGTGCATTTGACTTAAGGGACTCAACACAGGGGTTGAGTCCGTCTAGAACATGTGTACCCAAAAAATAAAAGACCATCTTGATGCATTTTATGTGCTACATGTTGCATTCTTCAAGGGTAAAAGGGGTCATTTGGCGGACCAATGATGCTTGAGGATAAATGAGAAAGAAAAGAGGGTTAAGTGCGAAAATGAAGCAAGTAGGGCCAATTCTATTTTTCTTTCGCAAATTTATTTATTTATGTATTTATTTTCTTTCAAGAAAAGACCAAAAAAAAAAAAATGAAAATGAAAAAAAAAAAAATCGCACTTTCTCGTCATTTTCCTAAAAAAAGAGAAAAGAAATGCCAAAAAGATTTTACATGTTTCATCATCTTTCAAATAAAAAGGACGAAAGAAGACAAAAAATGTGTTTTGTTTTTCAAATTAGTATTTTAAATTCTCTCCCGTATTCAATCTTCCCGAACTACGCATACCCGATTCTCGTATTTCGGGGCGGGATATGTAGGCATCCCACATAGGGTCCGGTCTTCCTAGTGAGTCTTAGGTTCTTGGCTTCGGGGGATCGTAGCCAAATCTTGCATATTAGCCACTTTTTGCCACATCGGCCATTTGTGCAAAATAGGGATATTTTCTCAAAGTGTCTTATGAACATATGTCTTCGAGCGTTAAGTGTACAACAAGGTGTCCTCTCATCTTTAAGGTTTATCTGAATTTACATGTCTAACCACTTTTGGCCACATCGGCCAATCTTGCAAAATGAGGTCATTTTCGCGAAAGTGATTCATTGATCCATGTCTCAGAATCCTGAGTTAGCAACTAAGTGTCCTACTACCTTAAGGTCCGTCCTTTTTAAGTTTGCATCTTTAGCCACTTTTGGCCACATCAACCCTTTTCGCAAAATGGGTCACTTTTGCGAAGTACTTTCTAGGGCCATGATTATTGTGAGTTCGAAGTCATATAAGCATTAGTGAGGTATTTGCATGCATTTGAGGTTACCTTTGTTGAGTTTGTACCAATAACCACCCTTGGCCACGTAGGTCATTTTGCAAAAATAGCTCAATCATGTCTTGCATGTGTCCAATAGGAGGTGTTGTGGCGTCGCATTGTGTCTTGAGTCACTAACTCTATTTGGTCTTATTTTTCTCATACAAGTGTAGATTTACTTACCAGAGCATGACAGACGCCCCAGGGCCAACTAGTCAGGACCGCTGCATTCAGAAGCTGCTTAAGGAGATTTTTTTTAATGTTTTTTAGTTTGTTTTTTTATGTCGTATTTTGCTTTTAGTATTAAGTCTTTTAGATGGTGTAAGAGTCTGTCGTAGTTAAGTTAATCTTGTTGAGTTTTTTGTTACCGTACTTTCTGTTTTATATTTATGAAAAAAAGAAGGAAAATTGTAAATGGGAAATCCAAAAAGATTTTGTTTTTAAGTTTATTTTGTTCATTACTTTTCTAGAACTACGCTTGGTCTGATTCATGTGGAACATGATACGTAGGAAACCTACATAGGTTTCGATCGAATCATAATTAAAAAAAAAGAAAGAAAAAGAAAAAAAGAGAGAATGAGTTGTGGGACGCGAGGGGTGAGAGGGAAGAAACTAGTGATAATTATAAGAAAAGAGATGAAGGAAAATGAGCAAGCCAAGAAGTGCTAGAAATGAAAGAACAGAGAAGACTGAAATGAACAAAATTGGGATGATGCCAAATGACCTTGTGACCCTCGAAGTCATTCTAGAACCGTCAATTATTGCTAGGTGCATTGCACGCAATGTGATATTTCTCTATGATAAATGCCCTAACACTAACATGTTGGTTTGGTTTTACTCCTCTTTGGTACTTTCACTGTTATCATAACACGATGTGGTTAGTTTGTGGTATTCTAGTGAGTCATCCGTACAACACAAGGTCAAAGAGCAAGGTAGCCATGGCTAGCAAAGACTTGGACATGGGAGTTGTTGACCCGCCAGGAAAACTTGTTGAATCAGAATTGAAACTAAAAGAGGAGGTCCGAAGGTTAAAACATCAGATGGCGGAAATGTATCAGGCCTGGATTAAGGGACACCATCCACCTTCATTCCTTACCAACTATGCAGAAAACCCTGCTTCCATTCCACCACTGTCCCAAGCCCAGATGCCCAATACCGTTGACCTTTCCCTACAACACGCACCAAGCTTCACTCCTTACCACTCCTACCCCGACACTTCGTCCCAAACTTTTCATGCCCCACCAGCCAAAACAACCTCATACCATGCTCCCATTTTTGTACCCCCTCCACAAGCTACCCTTCATCGACCCTCTAGTGAGCCCCCATTCCAAACTCCAGATACCCAATACCATGCTCCAGAACCCACATTCAAAGTCCCAGATCCTTACTCCTATACCCCTCACTTCGAGCCTCACGCTGAAACTGAAAAACCATCCAAGAATGCAGAGCAAAAGGAGATTTCTAGGAAAGTAAAGAGCTTGGAGCAGTCACTGAGGAATATGAAATGGCTAGGAAGTCAAGTGAGTATGGCTTTTAAGGATTTGTGTTTGTTTCCTGATGTCCAACTGCCGGCTGGGTTCAAGATGCCCAAGTTTGACTTGTATGACGGACATGGGGATCCTGTAGCTCATCTGAGAGGTTATTGCAGCAAAATGAGAGGCGCCGGGGGGAAGGACGAATTACTGATGGCGTACTTCATCTAGAGTATGAGTGGGGCAGCTCTAGAATGGTACACCCGCCAGGACACCAGCAGGTGGTACACATGGGATGATATGTCCCAGGCCTTTGCCCGGCGCTTTCAGTACAATATTGAAATTGTCCCGGATCGCATGTCCCTTACCAAGATGGAAAAGAGGCCTAACGAAATCTTTAGGGAGTACGTGCTCAGATGGAGAGAGCAAGCTGCTCGAGTCAATCCACCGATGGAAGAAGCTGAGATGGTTGAGTACTTTCTTAAAGCTCAAGAGCCTACTTACTTTGGGCATTTGATCTCGGCTGTGGGTAAGCTTTTTAATAACGTGGTGAAAATGGGAGAAATGGTAGAAGAAGGGTTGAAGTCAAGCAAGATCATGAGCTATTCTGCTTTAAAAGCCACAACACAAGCAATTCAGAATGACACAGGAAGCTTGTTGGGTCATAAGGAACATGATGATGTTTCCATGGTTGTATTAGGATCACGACAAGGCCCAACGGGTCCGCCTCCCCAATATACTCATCCTCGACCCCGACGCCAACCCCAAACCTATCCCCGAGCTCCACATAATCCACCTCAGTATTATCCTCCGAACCACATCCGGTCATCTATCCAACCACTGGGTCACTCCTTATGGCGAGCGCCAACACTGCATAACACACTCTTGCCTTCACAACATGTTCGAGCATCCAACAACCCTAGAAAACAGGGGTATGGAAGGGAACAAAGTCAAAGAAATAGTTTCACGCCAATCGGAGAATCCTACACAAGCTTGTTTGAAAAGTTAAAACATTCTAGCCTGATCGAGCCGCTCCTCGGCTATAATCCGGACCCATATGCAAAAGGTTTTGATCCTGATGTACGGTGCATGTACCACTCTAATGTCCAAGGGCATAGCATCGAAGATTGTCGTGCTTTGAAAAGGGAAATAGAAAGAATGATTAAAGAAGGGATAATTGTGATCCAGGACATTGACACCAAGAATATCGCGCATGATACTTTACCTGCACATGATGATGCACACTTTGTGAGGATGATGCGTGGTGAAATGGAGTGTGAGAATCCTCTCGGAAACTTGCCGTCTGAAATTAAAGAAGGCCATGATGACTCTGATGAGCAAAATTGTGGCTTAATGTCAAGCTTAGCAATTGAAAATTCATTCCCTCCTCACTAGGAAGGAATCTTGGTAGCTTGTTTTGATATTTTTTCTATTATCTGGGTTATTTCAGGGTTGTGATCCAAATTTTATTTGTTTTATTGAGTCAAGCCCTTCTATCCCTTTATTCTGTTTGTGTGAGTCTTGTCTGTCTGTTTTGTTGTTATTTTCATTATCCGGGTTATTTTAGGATTGTAGCTCGAATTTTAGGTTGTTTGTCTTGTCGTTAAACCCTTCCATCCTTTACTCAATGAAATACAGTGTGTCATTTTGTGTCATTATATGCTTAGTTCTCTTCACGCCTGCTTCAGTGACATGACATGCATGCGGAATTTTTAGCCAAATCTTGAAAGCGAGTCTAATCGTGGAATAATGAAACACAATTTTGAATATGATAAAAGATGCATTTGAGAAAGCAAGTAAAGATTCATGCATTCTAAGATAACTTGAAGCTTGAATTGAGTGAAACTGAGGCAGTTAGTCTAGGAATCAAGAGGTTGATTATAGCATACAACAAGGAAATGTCTCTCAAGCATTTCAAGGTAGATTGGTCAATGTTGAAATGCATCCCTTCACATCAAGATAAGGTTGAGTCAAGTCTGCTTCGAAATGACGAGGTCATTCATTGGGATAAAGGTATTGCCCATTGGCACTTTGTGTTTGTATTGATGCCATCAAGAGACATTGTGCATGGTTCCTCTACTTATTTTCAATTGCATGTTTGTACTTGTCACTCTTAAAGTTTGGTATGACGAAGTCATATTATTCTGCTACCCCAAACACTTTTATCTTTTGCTACCCCTTTGAGCCTTAACTTGTTCTCTTCCATGCCCCTCTTTTGGAATCCGAAATAGAGTTAGAAAATTAATAAAAAATAGAAAACAATAAGAGAAAAACTGAAAAAGAGAAAAAGAAGAAGAGAGAAAACAGAAAAAGAGAAAAATAGAAAAAAAGAAAAAGAAAGAAAAATAGAAAAAACAAAACAAATTGTACGTTTGAACTACGCTCGACCTGATTCTTGTCACCACAAGATATGTAGGCATCCTTATGGTTTGGTCCCATCAAAACAAAAATCCAAAAAAAAATCAAAAATAAAAAAAATCCCCAGACTCCAAGAAACTCGGGCAGAAGTTTTAATTTTGGCCAAAAGATCTGATTCCAAAAGTTGTAAGTTTTAACCCTTTAATATTAAATTATTTTGAGCCTTCATACCACCATTTCTTTCCAACCCTGTCCAAAAGCCTACATTACGATCCAAATAAAGACCTTCCGACCAATCTTTGAGGATGCCAAGCAAGTGTGTGGTGAAAGTATGATTTTCTTGAATAATGGGTAATACCTTGATCTTAGCACAAAGAGAGAAAATAATAAAATGAGAGAGTCTTATTGGTGGAAACCCTTAGGGGAACCATAATGCCACAGTGAGTTGAGAGAAAGAGCAAAATGAGAGAGGCTTGATGGTGAAAACCCTTCGGGCACTACAAGTCGAATAAGGATCATGAATCAGATAGGATGATCGGAGCATCGAAGCCCAGTTTCACGGCATAGAGGTATAACAAGAGTGGAACATTAGACTTGCTTGACAGATTAGGCTGCTCAATCCAAAAATGCATGTCATAGTCATTAGAGTTGGTGTCCACATGTGATAAGTTTCTACCTTGTAATTTTCTTGTTTGATATCATCTCTTTCCATTGTCCCTTACTATGTTCCTATTGCTTTGTTCAATTCCTCTTTTTGAGTCCATTTGGTCAGAACAAGTGAGAAATAACTTCAGAATTTGCTACCATCTTTCCAATTGCATAGAGCGGCATCTGGCTAGCACATCAAAGCAGCATAATTCAGGAAAGAACAATATGCGCATTGTTTTAATAATAATCGACGTGCTTTGGGATTCATGTGAAATGCAAAGGTTCGGTAAATGTCAATTCATGAGAAGTACATCGGGTATAAGGTATTGGGCTTGGACGGATCAAATGTGTTTTCATTGGTAAGGGTTGACAGAAAACTGGTTAACCTATAACAAGCAAGATCTTCCAAGTGGAAATCAAAGTTATCATGGAAAGTGAAGGAGCAGTAGCCCTCAAGGTCAAGGCCACAAACTAACCACCATATTTTAAACTCACAAGTTTTTCTTTGTCTGAAACAGGGATGAAGGCTATGTTCATATCAAGGCTTGAAATTTTCAGGTGTAATGCCCCAATTCTGCTAATGCAAAGGTTATTGAGAAGTTCACACATCACCCCTAGGAGATGCACTTCCTAGTCTAGGTCTTTCAAGTTTTATGTTGTTTTAGGAGACGCACTTCCTAAATTGAGATTTCACCCCTAGGAGACGCACTTCCTAGACTGGGTCTTTCAAGTTATGTTTTGTTTTAGGAGACGCACTTCCTAAATTGATATTTCACCCGTAGGAGACGCATTTCCTAGTCTGGGTCTTTCAGGTTATACTTTTAGGAGACGTACTTCCTAAGTTGAGATTTTACCCCTAGGAGACGCATATCCTAGTTTTGGGTCATTTAAGTTCATTCATAGGAGACACACTTCCTAGTTTGAGTCATTGAAGTTTTACCCCTAGGAGACGCATATCCTAGTTTTGGGTCATTTAAGTTCATTCATAGGAGACACACTTCCTAGTTTGAGTCATTGAAGTTTCACCCCTAGGAGACGCACTTCCTATTCTGGGTCTTTCATGTTATATTTTTGCTTTAGGAGACGCACATCCTAAATTGAGATTTTACCCCTAGGAGACGTACATCCTAGTTTTGGGTCATCTAAGTTTGTTCCTAGGAGACGCACTTCCTAGTTTGAGTCATTGAAGTTTTACCCCTAGGAGACGCACTTCCTAGTCTGGGTCTTGCAAATCATATTTTGTTTAGGAGACGCACTTCCTAAATTGAGATTTCATCCCTAGGAGACGCACTTCCTAGTTTGGTTAATTTAAGTTCATTCCTAGGAGACACACTTCCTAGTGTGAGTCATTTAAGTTTCTCCCCAAGGAGACGCACTTCCTAGTCCGGGTCATTCAGGTTATGTTTTTGTTCCTAGGCGCACTTCCTAGTTTGAGTCATTGAAGTTTCCCCCCTAGGAGACACACTTCCTAGTTTGGGTCTTTCAAGTCATATTTTGTTTAGGATACGCACTTCCTAAATTGAGATTTCATCCCTAGGAGACGTACTTCCTAGTTTGGTTAATTTAAGTTCATTCCTAGGAGACACACTTCCTAGTGTGAGTCATTTAAGTTTCGCCCCTGGGAGACGCACTTCCTAGTCTGGGTCATGCAAGTTATGTTTTTATTCTAGGAGACGCACTTCCTAGTTTGAGTCATTGAAGTTTCCCCCTAGGAGACGCACTTCCTAGTTTGGGTCTTTCAGGTTTTACTCTTAGCAGACGCACTTGCTAGTCAAACATTCTTGGTTTTGCTCACAAGAGAAGCACATCCTAGTCGAGTCTTTAGTTTACTCTTATCATTGCATCAATAGCACAAGTGGTCTACAGTTTTTCTAACAACTCACAAATCTCCCAAGTGCAAACTGGGGCAGAAAATTTTGTTTGTTCTCTTGTTTCGATTGCAGGAACCCACCCGGAGAATGAGAGAATTCATTTCAAAGTTATTGCAAAGTTCAAGTCAGTAGAAGGCACCCACTTGAAGAACGAGGGAAGTCATTTTAGAATTCAATTCAGGTTAGAAGTAGCGGGAGCTCGCAGGAAGAATGCGAGTCGACAATACGAGATGACTAACATAAGTAGTCTCAATCTAGAATAAAAGAATAAAAACAAAAAAAGAGATATCCACGTGCAGAAGCTGAGACAAGATATGGATTGCTCAAGACAGGACTGAGTCCGAGCTTTGCATGTCCCGTCGTAACCCAAAAAGCTGAAGAAGAATGAAGTAGCACCTGCAGCTAGCAAGCGTCAAGGTTCAAATCTAAAGTCTGCATGAAGACCACTCAAGACTCAAGATCAAGCTTCAGAAGACTTATAGATAGGAAACTTGCAACTCATAGCTGACATGCTTAGTTAGTCTTTTTTATTTTTGATTTTGATGTAATAACAAGGCCGTGGACCGTAACCTCAATCAACTTCCCACCTCGGTATACTCCATCACTGTTCCTACTTCTGAACTACACGTGGACTGATTCCTTTATAGCCAAGAATATGTAGGCAGCTCAGATACTAGGGCTTGGTCACATTCTCTTTTCTTTTAGTTTTTGGTCTCCCTAAATAAGGGTCGGGTCAAAAAACCTGTCTAGTCGTTCTTTCTCTGAAAACACTTTGTGTTTCCAGTCAAAGAAGGGCAGCTGTAGACATGTAATTTTTGACCCTCCCCGAGATTTTACACATTAGCGTTTTAATATTTATTTTAGGTCTAATATCGCTCTTTTAACTAGTTTTGACTCTCTAACTTCTCTCTACACCCCTTTCTCTCACCTTATACAATTTAATAGCTTCACACACTTTTGTACAACTTAGCGAAGATGAAAATACAGAGGTGGACCACCAATTCCAAACCAAACAAGACTACATCTCTGGCACAAGTCTAGATCAATCTTCTCGATCTTCTATGGAATTACTACAAGTGGGCACCTCTCGGTAGGATTGTTGGACCTATTGGAACACCAATTGTCATGGGTAAAGCAACTCAGACAAAAACAAGACCAACGAGAGGAAAAATGAAAATAGAGATAGATTTATTGAAACCTTTGATCATGGATGTTCAAGTGGCCATTCAGAATCTAGAAGGTATTCTAGAGACATTCAATCAAAAAATTTAATATGAAACTGTGCCCCTCTTTTGCTCGCATTGTAGCATATAAGGTCACACGATGGAGGCCTGTCAAAGGTTCCCCAAATCTAATCATATGGATACCCAATTTAAGGAGCGAGCAGAAGAATGAATGATGTAGACTTGTAAATTTTGACCCTCCCCGAGATTTTACACATTAGCGTTTTAATATTTAGTTTAGGTCTAATATCACTCTTTTAACTAGTTTTGACTCTCTAACTTCTCTCTACACCCCTTCTCTAACCTTATATAATTTAATAGCTTCATACACTTTTGTACAACTTAGCGAAGATGAAGATACAGAGGTGGATCACCAATTGCAAGCCAAACAAGACTACGTCTCTGGCACAAGTCTAGATCAATCTTCTCGATCTTCTATGGAATTACTACAAGTGGGCAACTCTCTGTAGGATTGTTGGACCTATTGGAACACCAATTGTCATGGGTAAAGCAACTCAGACAAAAACAAGACCAACGAGAGGAAAAATGAGAATAAAGATAGATTTATTGAAACCTCTGATCGGGGATGTTCAAGTGGCCATTCAGAATCCAGAAGGTATTCTAGATACATTCAATTAAAAAATTGAATGTGAAACTGTGCCCCTCTTTTGCTCGCATTGTAGTATATAAGGTCACACGACGGAGGCCTGTCAAAGGGTCCCCAAATCTAATCATGTGGATACCCAATTTAAGGAGCGAGCAGAAGAATGAATGATGTAGACATGTAATTTTTGACCCTCCCCGAGATTTTACACATTAGCGTTTTAATATTTAGTTGAGGTCTAATATCGCTCTTTTAACTAGTTTTGACTCTTTAACTTTATTTAAAGCACAAAAATTGAAAAAAGACAAAAATAGTTTCTAGTTTACTTTAATTAATAGAAACTAATTATATATTTAATAGTATATTTTTGAATTTTTTAAATGAAAGGGATTAAATTTTCTTCGTTGTTGGACATTAAGAGTTGGATAACCCTGCATTGGGCCCAATTTAGATTTTCAGGCCATGTCCTATCTACCCAATATAAAAACATAATTTTAAAAAACCTAATCTACTAACTTTGGAGCTGACCCATCTCACATAAAGAAAGAACAACCGAACAGACGAAGAAGATACAGTCGTTTTTCTTCTTCTTCCTCCTCTCCAGAGCCGCCAGCCGCCCAACTAGCCGAAAAATCGCCGGCCAACATCCCCCATCAAATCTGCGGCTCCCAACCACCGAAATGCCGGAATTCGGTGAGGCAACAGCCACTGGCGCTGCCCTTGTCTCAACCTTGGTCCATCTCTCTCAACCTCCTGCTTCAGTCACACAAAAACCATGGCAACAACCACCTAAAACTCCCCGTAACATACCTAGAACACCCTCATTTTCGCACAGAAATAATAGCTTTAAGATTGAGTCCAGGTCCATCGAGGTCGGCGTAGAAGTTCTCCCGTCAATGGTTCCTGTTGATCTCTTCTGTTCTACTTTCGGCTCTTAGAATTTTAAGCTGCTTTTACTTTCTCTGTTAAAACCTCTACATCAAGGCTGTCTTCTGTTCTTGTTGTTGATTATTGCTGAAGTTCTATAAGCCATTGCTTGGTTCTTTGGTTCTGTTGCCTCTTTGTTTAGGTAAGTAAATTATAACCCATTTTTGAAATATGATTGGAATTTTGTTGTATTCTTTCTGGGATTTCTCTTTGAATTGATGTTGGTTTTTAGATGTGTTTATGAATTCAGTAGAAAATCAAAGTTGTCTTCATGAAATTAATTGGGAAAGCTTTTTAAGACCAAAGTTTTGGACAATTTGAAATTGATTAAGAAGATTCGACTAGTACTGTCCAATGAGAGTATGTTATATACTCCTAGGAAGAATGATTGAGGGATTAATCAAATTTGTGAAGTTTGATTTAGAATTCATGAAGTAATTTTGTATATACAATAGTATGAATTGATCTAATGTTTGATAACAATATCTGTGCATTCTTATGTTGGTAGCTTTGTACTGTTTGATTCAAATTTATTCTAAAATGATTGTGATGGTAAAGGCAAATTGGTGCTCTGTTGATGGGAGGGAATGTGGGTTTGCGCCACAACCTCCACTATTAATAAAAATTAACATGTTGTAAATCGCGGGTGCGTTTCACGTGGCGCGATTCGCAATGCGTACAAAAACAAACGAGTGCGCGACATTGCAACTTGTCCAAATTAATTCCATAAATATTAAAAGTGGTTAGAAGGATTAAAAATGAACATTGTAGTTTGCTTTAGGCGCGATTAATAATAAAAAATTATTGCTATGGGTACGGTTCCCGTGGCATAGTCATGGTACGTAACCCCAAAATTCGAGTGCACGCTAGCGTGACTCGACCATCAAACCGTAAAATTAAATAAATTATCGTGACTATGGGTACGGTTCTCGTGGCATAGTCACAGATACGTAACTCCAAAATTCGAGTGCACGCTGGCGTGACTTGACCCACCTAACTTCAAATATTCAAGCTAAACACGTTGTGAATCACGGGTGCGTTTCATGCGGCGTGATTTGCGATGCGTACTAGCAATTCAAAGTGGTTAGAAGTTAAAATACACAATAAGTTTAAAGCATGTATTAAAACGGATAATTTGGACAATTATTAATGGTTTAGCGACCGTGCTAAAATTACGGAACTTGGGAGTGCCTCACACCTTATCCCGGGTTAACAGAATTTCTTACCCAGATTTATGTGTTTCGCAGACTGTAAAACAGAGTCAAACTTCCTCGATTCGGGATTTTAAATCGGTGACTTGGGACACCATAAATTATTCCAAGTGGTGACTCTGATATTGAATAAATAATCCCGTTTAGATTATTGTCACTTAAATTGGAAAAACTCCCTTATCCCCCTTTCGGGAAAAAAGAGGTGTGACAAATAAGGGACCAACAAGAGGAGATTAACAACAACAATCAGATCAAAAAAGGCAATGTGTATAATTTCAATATGTCTACTTCTAATACGGTCAGTACCAAGCAGGGAACACAACAAATGGAAGTCGATACAAACATAAGCAATAAACAAGGCACCAAGGCTACCACAGCTATCGTTGAGGATGCATGGCAACAAGTGGATAAAAGAAAAGGAAAAGCCAAAAACAATACAATTGTGACTTCTTCTCCAAAAAACACACAAACCAGTGAGGAAAGTCAAGACACAAGTCGAAATAGCAACTTCCAGTTTAATAACAATATGTTCAATCAACTAGCAGAGCAGGAAATAAATGATCAAACGAGGAAGACTAGCATAGGTAAGGAGAACAATGAGCAAAGCAAACCTGAGGAAGACTCTAACTTCATCTTTGGCAGTAACTCCAGATGGGACAGAGAACACGACAACAAAACAAAGGAAAGAAAATAGAACAAGGACGAAATGCATCACCATAACCTTAGAGTCAGAAAGAATAGAAATGATCACTTGACCTATATGGAGAACACTGATCAACAAGCCCAAAGCAACAAAGATTACTCAACCCGTCATGATGCCAACAATAGCAAAAGAATGTCTTCCAAGAAACAGAGATTCAAAGACAAAGTTAGTACCACTAAAAGGGTTACTACTAAAGGGGAGGACTAAGTATCTGAAATTGTTCCCCAATGGACCCCCATAAACTTCCCGCTAATGCATAACATCGCCTACATCAATGAAAAGATGCCCAGCCTGACCAGCAAGGCCCAGGATCTGGATATACTGAAGAAGCAAGAGGGAACAATCATAAAAAAACCGAGGCTGAACCCCCATACTCAATGGAAGAGCTGTATAATGTTTTAGTGGGTCTAGTGCAAGAATTGGATATGGTTTCTGGTGACAAGCTCAACCAGGAAATGTTTATGGAATGTATTGAAGTGGAACTTGAAAAATCCCTATCAGATGATGAAGTGATCAGAGGGTATATCAGTAAATCTTACTCTAAGGAGGATTTATGCTTGCGAGACAAGAGACAGACTAAGGTCTCCAACATCAACAACCTATCACCAAGGAATCAACACAACATTGGAGGGAGTCAATTTTTTAGAGACAAGTCGATTGACTCCCGAGTGTCAGTTCAACCCCTCCTCCGATCCTAGTACTTCCCATGATTAGTATAATATCGTGGAAAATCAGAGGTATAGGTTCCAAAGGATCTCTTGAAAGACTCCAAACTTTAAAACTTCAATATCAACTTCTTCTCATTTGCCTTCAAGAACCTATGATGGATAGTGGCAAGATTGAGAAATTCAAAAGAAAGCTGGGAATGGATCAAGACTTCTTTAATTGCTCTAATAAGGTATGGCTCTTTTGGACCAAGGACATCAACATTTCTATCTTACAAGACAAAGATGAGCATGTTCACATTAAAGTTGAGCACAATAATTGCTCATCCTTCTTTTTAACGATCGTTTATGCTAAATGCTCCAAAGATTTGAGAAGGGAGTTATGGTCAGATTTATGGAATTTAGCTATTAAAATTCAAGAACCATGGGGAGTCATAGGTGACTTTAATGTGATTACTAATAGAGAGGAGAAACTGGGTGCCATAACTCATAGACTAGAGGAAAGCCTGGAATTCATAGAATGTCTC
Source organism: Nicotiana undulata (assembly GCA_005239495.1). Lineage (NCBI taxonomy): Eukaryota > Viridiplantae > Streptophyta > Magnoliopsida > Solanales > Solanaceae > Nicotiana > Nicotiana undulata. Next base: position 31,778 of record ML285848.1, read on the forward strand.
AACGAATGTGGACTTTAAGATGCAGGTTTTACTGGTGCTAAAGTTACTTGGTGTGATAATAGGGATCCGCCCCTCACTATATAGAAAAGACTTGACAGATTGGTATACAGTTCGGATTGGTTTGGTATTCTCAACATCATAGTTGTCACTCACCTATCCAAATATTGGTCAGATCATGCTCCTCTGCTGTTAAGCTGCATCATGAAGATATACCCAAAGAAACCAGATACTTCAATTTCCTTAATTTCTGGACTGAACATCCTGATTTTACTCAGACAATGGAGAACAGTTGGAATATCTACATCCAAGGCAACCCGTTATACATCTTGCAACAGAAGATCAAGAACACTACTAAGGCCCTTAGTACATGGTCCATGGCAACCTTTGGAGATATCTTTGAAGAACCTAAAAGATTGGAAAACCTTATGAGGGATCTAGAAGAGATCTGTATGACTAACAACACCTAGAGAATAATAGAATTGAACTTTCTAAGAGTAAAGAAGAGTTTATAAGATACCTAAAGATTCATGACTCTATTTTGAGCCAAAAAGCTACAGTTAAATGGGGTGGGGGGTGGGGGGGGGGGGGGATTCCAAAA
>ML285848.1:32545-52910 GCA_005239495.1 Nicotiana undulata
GATTCCAATACTACTTGCTTCCATGCGACTATCAAATAGAAAAAGAGGAAATTGACAATTACAAGGATCCAAGATGGTGAAGGTAACTGGCTTGAAGATTATGAGTCTATTGCTGAGGGAGATGTGAACTTTTACAAGAACCTTGTTTTCGAAGGCCCCAGCAGCACATATTTTAGGGCACTAGACTGCGTTGAAAGAAGTTTTACAAATGAGGACATCATTAGAATCAGTGACATCCCTACTCTCCAAGAGGTTACTGGGACTGTGTTATCCATAGATGCCAATAGCTCCCCAGGGCCTGATGGCCTTAGTGTGATGTTCTACCACAAGTGTTGGGACATTATAGCTGAGGATGTGCATAATGTCGTGAAAGTCGTATTTGGTGGCTCAACACTTACCAAATTTTACACTTACACCTGTATTGTTATGATTCCTTGTGATGACTCAAGGCGTCATTTTATGAATTTAGACTCCATTCTAGGCTTAATAGCCATAAAAAAACTAATTTTAAATACCTCGATTTATGTGCGCAGTCCGGACGTGAAATCGGAAAGCTTTTATGTGAAAATATGAGAAATAGTGATTTCTAGAATTTAAATTGATTATAATTGACTTTGGTCAATATTTTGAGTAAACGAAACCGGATCTATGTTTCGACTATCCCGGGAGGTCCGCAATAAAATATGGGACTCGGACGTATGCCCGAAAATGAATTTCGAGGTCCCAAGCCTTAGAAATCAATATTTGAAAGAAATTGTTTTGCTGAAATATTAATGAAATAAAGAAAAGAATTAATGTTTGAAACCATTGGTATCGGGCTCGTATTTTGGTTTCGGAGCCCAGTACAAAATTGTTATAGTATTTAAAGGTTTACTATGAAATTTGGTAAAAAACGTAGTTCGTTTGACGTGATTCGGACATTCGGTTGAAAAGTTATGAACTTTAAGTGTTCTTGATGAAAATGATGAGTTTTTAGGTTTAATTCATAGTTTTATATGTTATTTCCGTGATTTGATCGTACGAGCAAGTCCATATGATGCTTTTAGACTTGCGTGCATGTTTGGTTTAGAGCTCCGAGGGCTCAGGTGAGTTTCAAATAGGTTGTAGTTGTGTTGCGCTCGTTCTTTCTTATGCTTCAACGTCGTTTCTTCAAGCATAAATGATATAATATTGAATAAATGACCTCCGATTTCTTTTTTGAATGAAGTATTAGATCTGTATCGTAATTAAGGACCCGTAGCAAAAAGAATAATCGAATTTGGACATCGTATGAGGATTTTATAGTCATTTTACTAATGTTGCCAGATTTTTCAGGTTAATTACGAAATTGCCACTGACGGCTTATTAAAAATCTGCACTATTTGCAAATATTAAAACCTACATATTTCCTTCATTATAAGGTTAAATTGAGTGATTCAAAAGTCTAACTTGACTAGAATTTAACCAGGAATCCATTGGAAATATAAAAATCGAGTTTCGGGATCGTTTGGCACGAGAAACGAGGCAGAATAGCTGGTAGAAAAATATATATAAAACGGGCAGACTTTTTCTTCTTCAAAATCTCGAACCCCATAGGAACGAATTTCTTCATGAAATATCATCCCCAAGTCATATATAATCAATCCTAAACTTTACTCTTTCAATTACTCATTGTTTTTCATCACTTTTAAATCAAAAACTAAGAATTTTCATGGTAAAAATTGAGGGTTTGGGTAGAATTAGGGAATTTTGTAAAAATAGAATCTTTACCTCGAATTGAGGTCGGATTTTGAAACTAATTATATATTTGGGTTCGTGGGTAAACGTAATTTTGTCTGAACCCCGAGTTTAGACCAAGCGGGCCCGAGGTCGGGTTTTTACCTTTTTGAGAAAATTTAGGACAAATTGTAATTTTCAATAAAGTTAGTTCCTTTAGCCTTAATTAATGATATTGAGTTAATTATGATTAGATTCGATCAAGTTAGAGCAAGATTCTAAAGGAAAAGCTATAGTTGACTTGTGAGTGGCCTGCGAAATTGAGGTAAGTGTTTGGTCTAACTTTGACTTGAGGGAATAGGAATCCCCACTTGTTTGCTATGTGAAGTGCATGTGTGTGGTGTATAGGTGAGGTGACGAGTATCTATGCACCACCAAATTGTCTGTTAAACATGATCCCTTTTCCGTTCCCAACTTAATTGATCCCGGTCTAAATTGTTCTTGTTAATTATTGTTTCCATGATTACTAAGCCTTATTACTTTGCTGTTAAATATTATTTTGGTTATTTTGAAAGAGTATTGGTTGTGTATTTGGTTCCCTTGGGGAACAGAAATGTTGAGTAGTTTGGCACTATTTCAGGAGATACGTATATGATTATGATCCTGTTGATTCCTTGTTGTTGTGATAATATTCTAGGAGTTTATGAGAAATATAGTCTCCTGTTTACAATTGTTGAAAAAAAGTGTTGTGAAAGGCTTGGCTTGAATTGTGGAAGTATGTTGGTTTCTTGTGATTATTTACATTTGTTGTTGTAAGTATGTGAAAATTGTTAGTTGTTATCTTGATTCTATCATGGTACGTAAAGACTGAGTTGGGTTGACAGTGTTACGGTGATTACATATATTCGGGCTGATATTATTGTGGGATGTTATTTTTTAAAGCTTACGAGCTATATTTTTTTCTGTTTGAAAATTTTGAAACAAAATTTGGTGTGATAAGGTGTTGGTGTGATAATGGGGATGTGATAAGGTGTTGGTGTGATAAGGGGGCTGTGATAAATTGTTTGTGTGATAAGGGTGGATAATTGATTATGATACGGGTGAATACATTGATTGTGATATTGTGAATAGGTGGGATCGGGTTGCACGTCACAACAAGACAGTGAAAATGGGGAATAGTGACATTTTGCTAGTTTTCTTTTAAAATTTAAATGATTTGGAATTTTTTTGTTTTTTTCTCTACAGTTTTTCTTATATTCCGTACATGTGATTATTTTAAAGTAAAGTTCGGAAACTTGGAGATTTATTTGATTATTGGTTATAGCTCAGGCCTGGAAATGGCGGCTGAGTTATTTTATTTTTGTTGCAGTATTTAATTATTTGTTTAGAATTCCTTCTTGCTTTATATTTATTGTCTCAGTATATTTTTTTTGTTCGTGTAGAATTATTTTATTTCGTTATTGTATATATTATTTTCACAGGTTATATGTTGTTAATGCCCCGCCGTAGCCTCGTCACTACTTCGTCGAGGTTAGGCTCGACACTTACTCAATACATGGGGTCGGCTGTACTGATACTACACTCTGTACTCTTTTGTGCAGATCCAGGTACCGACCAACAATAGAGATATCTAGAGCATCTATTCATTTATTCAGAGACACGAGGTATATCTGCCGGCGTTCGCAGATCCCGAGAGTCTTCTCCTATTTTCATAATGCTGTTTTATTATATTCAGAACAACTAAATTATTTCCTCTAGCCCATTATTTGTAGTATTCTTTAGTAGTTCGTGAATTTTGAAACCAGACCCTGGAAGAGTCTTAGAGTTATTTATAAAAATTAGTTCATGGTTTGTTTTATTTAATTTTCATTATTTTATCTCTGAAAATTATTTGTCGAAAATCAATAGATTCAGTTTACTTTAGATTATTTATTATGTCTAAATGGATACATAATACAAAGTAGTTAATCAACTTCTAATATTGGCTTGCCTAGAAAGTGCGGTGTTAGGCGCCATCACGATCCCTAAGGTTGGGAATTTGGGTCGTGACATTCCTAAAGTTGATCACCCCCAAAGTTTCTCGGACCTCAGACCAATTAGCTTTTGTAGTGTGTCTTCGAAAATCATTTCTAAAACCCTCAATGCCAGGCTCTCCAGTATATTACCCAGGGTCATCTCCAGAAATCAATCTAGCTTCATTAAAGGGAGATCAATCTCAGAAAACATACTTCTTGCACAAGAGATCATAAGTGACATCAACAAACCAAATAGAGGAGGCAATGTTGTTCTGAAACTTGATATGACCAAAGCATATGATAAAGTCTCGTGGATTTTCCTTGGAAAAATTCTAAAGAAGATGGGCTTCAGTGACTAGTGGATAGAGATTATTCACAAGTACATCTCCAATAATTGGTACTTTGTGCTGGTTAATGGAAGAAGAAATGGTTTCTTCCAATCTGAGAGGGGCTTAAGGCAGGGAGACCCTCTCTCCCCTTCACTCTTTATTTTAAGTGCTGAATTTCTTTCACAAATTATGAACAATCAATATAGTAGAGTGGGCTACAAAAGTTTTTATATGAATACTAACTGTCCTAAAGTTAACCATCTTTCTTTTGCAGATGACACCATTATTTTCTGTAATGGAAACAAGAGGTCCATGAGATCGGTATTGAGCACCTTAAAGGACTATGACAAGATCTCTGGGCAACTCATGAATAAGAACAAGAGCTGTTTTGCAATGAGCACCAAGACCAATTTGGTCACTATCAACAAAATGAAGGCTATCACTGGCATGAAATATCAAAAGTTTCCAATCAAATATTTGGGATACCCTCTCACAACAGGGAGAAAGAAGATTGAATTTTATTTAGATATTGTGAACAAAGTCATTGGAAGAATCAGAGGATGTCGTACCAAACTCCTCTCAACTTGAGGAAGAGTCATCCTCATCAGACATGTTCTCTTGGCTCTCCCTATTCACCTTCTGGCTGCACTTAATCCACCAAAAGGAACTCTAGATCTCATTGAGAAATTTGTAGCCAGATTTTGTCTGGTCAGGGCAAGATAGTGGAGGAAAGTATCACTGGGTTTTATGGAAAAACTTGTGTTATCCTTATTGTGAAGGTTGTGCTAGTTTTAGGAGGCTCAGTGATACCTGTAAGGCCTTTAGAGATAAACAATGGTGGAATCTGAGAACAACAAACTCTCTATGGGGATCTTTCATGATTGCTAAATACTGTGAGTTGAATCATCCTATTACAATTAACTGGAACAAGGGGAACTCGCAAAACTGGAAAGCCATATGTGACATCAAAGAAGAAATGGAGCTCAATATTGTTTGGAATATTGGAAAAGGAGATGTCTCCTTTTGGTTTGACAACTGGTGCTCATTAGGTCCTATATACAAGATTACTACCTCTGAGGTCCCCATGCCAAACATTAAGCTGAATGAAATTCTTCATAACAACACCTAGAATTGGAACATGCTCATCATTCAATCAAATGAAGACACCAAATATCATCTATTATCCTTGAGCATTGAACTTGAAAGCAATTTCTATGATAAAGCCAACTGGAGCCTTTCCAAATCAAGAAAATTTACCATCAGCTCCACCTGGAATGCTATTAGGCAAAGGAAAGACAACAACCCTTTCTATAATAACTTATGGACTAAGGACATTCCTTTCAAGATGTCTTTCCTCTTATGGAGAACCGTAGGTAGCAAACCCTGCACTGACAAGAGAGTGTCCAGGCTTGGAATTGCACTAACTCCCCAATGTTATTGCAATAACTCTGCCAACAACCGAACTGAACTGGAAGACAATAACCACCTATTCTTCCCAGGTGACCTTGCGAGGAAAATTTGGAGGAGACTTGCGGGGCCTTTGGGTATTGGTTAGAATTTCAAAAACTTGAACATGAACCTTTTAAGTTGGTGGAACCACAAATATTCCAATCCAATCTCGAGATACATCACCAATAATCTCCCACTTATCATTTGTTGGGAGCTTTGGAGATCAAGATATTGCAACAAGCTTGAAGGGACTAGACCCTCAATGTATAGAACCAGTTCTAATATCACTACTTTATTTTTGCAAATGATCAAGAAACAGTTTAGCAGAGTTCGCATCGGAGATAGCTGGAGCAGTATATACATAGACTGTGACGCACAAATTTAACAAACTAGCAGCTTCCTAGTTCGATGGATCAGACCACCTGCGCAAATAGTCAAGCTGAACAGTGATGGAAGTTGCTCTAACGGGCTATGTGGAGGGGGAGGGATTATTAAGGATCAAGAAGGAAATTTCATCACTGCTTACTCCATCCTCACATTCTTGAATTCTTGTCATGTGAATCTGTTGATTCTAGTACTAAACTTCTGTTATATCATTATCTCACAGATGGTGAGGACACATTCCACCGAGCAGGAGGTCCAGCCATCAGTACCACCAGCCAGGGCCGCAAGAGTCCGAGGTCGTGCTAGAGGACACGGTAGGGGCAGAGGTGCAGCCCGCACAACTGCTGTGGAAGTGCGTGAAGATCCACCAGTTTCACAAATCAGGATTAGATCCCAGTTATTGATGCACCAATGGGACTAGCTCAGGCACCACCTGCGCCCATCATGATTCTTGGCCTTTAGGAGGCCTTAGCTCAGATTTTGACCATGTCCATCGGCCTTGCTCGGGAGGTCTTTGTTTCGATGGTCGCAGCCACTTCTCAGGCCGCGGGAGGCACTCAAACAGGGACTTTAGACACCGGGGGTACCACTAGCCTAGACAGTTGCCGCTGTTCAGGACTATGTGGTTCCTTGTATGCTTGAGGATGAGCATCGTAGATTGGAGAGGTTTGGGAGACTCCAGCATCCATCTTTTAGTGGTGCAGAGGGAAAGGATGCACAGGGCTTCTTGGACAGGTGTAAGAGGATACTCCGTACATCATGTATTTTGGAGACCAGTGGGATCTCGTTCACTAATTTTTAGTTCTCTGGGCTTCATTCAGTTGGTGGGAGGCTTACAAGAGGCGTAGGTCGGTCCGGTACGCCAGCAGTTCTCCATTATATTTCTAGAGAATTTTGTGCCTCAGTCCCGCAGAGAGGAGTTGCGTAGACATGTTGAGCAGCTTCGTCAAGGTGATATGTCTGTGATGCAGTATGATATGTGATTCTCGGAGTTGGCCCGACATGCTATCTAGTTGGTTCCCACAGACATGGAGAGGACCAGGATGTTTATAGATGACGTCACTTATCGGCTGCAATTGCTTATGACCATAGAGAGAGTGTGTGGTGCTACTTTTGATGAGGTTGTCGACATTGCTCGCAGATTTAAATGGTTCGTAGTCAGGAAAGGGTTGGGAGGGAGATCAAGATGCCTCGTGGACATGGTGGATTTAGCAGTGCTCCTTTTGGGGGTCAGTTCCAGCACGGTAAGGGTCGTCCATTAAGACATGCTCATATGGCTTGCCCAGTTCATCATGGTGCATCATCTGGCCAAGGGTCACACAGTTATCAGCAGGGCTAGCCATCATTCGGTGCACTACCAGCTCATAGTTCATCTCATGCACTATCCGAATAGAGTTCATCTATGTCAGGATCTTCTAGCGGTTATTTCGGTACTCGGGGTTCCCTTCAGTCCCCACTGCCAGTTATAGGGAGAGGTTGCTTTGAGTGTAGAGATTTGGGTCATATTAAGAGGTATTGTCCCCGCCTTTTAGGAGATTCATCTCAGTAGAGGAGTCAGCACGCGGCTTCAGCACCAGTTGCTTCACCACCCGCCCAGCGAGCTAGGGGTGGAGCTTTGTCAGCTAGAGGTATCCTGAGAGGAGGAGGCTAATCAGGGGGCGGCCAGGTCCGTTTCTATGCCTTCCCTACTAGAACAGATTCCATTGCTTCAGATGTTGTGATTACATGTATTGTCTCAGTTTGCCACAGAGATGCCTCTATATTATTTGACTCTGGTTCCACTTATTCATATGTCTCCCTGTATTTTGCTCATTATCTGGATATACCCCGTGAGTCTTTAGTTTCATCTATTCATGTATCTACTCCGGTGGACGATACTATTATTGTGGACCATATATATCGGTCATGTGTGGTGACTATTGGGAGTCTGGAGACCAAAGTGAATCTTTTGTTGCTCAGTATGGTTGATTTTGATGTGATATTGGGTATGGTTGGTTGTCTCCATGTCATGATGTTCTAGATTGTCTCGCTAAGACTATGACATTGGCAATGCCGGGGTTGCTGATGGTCGAGTGGAGCGGTTCTATAGACTATGCTCAAAGTAGGGTGATTTCATACTTGAAGTCTCAGCGGATGGTTGATAAGGGTTGTCTAACCTATTTGGCTTTTGTGAGGGATGTTAGTGCAGAGGCCCCTGCTATTGATTCTGTTCCGGTGGTGTGTTATTTTAAGACGTGTTTCCTGCAGACCTTTCGGGCATGCCGCCCGACAAGGATATTGACTTTGGTATGGATTTGGTGCCGGGCACTCAGCCCATTTCTATTCCACCGTATCGTATGGAACCGACGGAGTTGAAGGAACAACTTCAAGAACTCCTTGATAAGGGGTTTATTCGGCCTGGCGTATCACCTTGGGGTGCACCAGTTCTATTTGTAAAGAAGAAGGATGGTTCTATGATGATGTGCATTGATTGTAGGCAGTTAAACAAGGTCACAGTCAAGAAAAAATATCCTTTGCCACGTATTGATGATTTACTTGACCAGCTTTAGGGAGCGAGGGTGTGCCCCAAGATTGATTTGAGGTCAGTGTATCACCAGTTGAATATTTAGGATTCAGACATTCTTAACATAGCTTTCAGGACCCGATATGGATATTATGAGTTCCTTGTGATTTCTTTTGAGCTTACCAACACCCCAGCAACGTTCATGCATTAAATAAACAGTATGTTTTAGCCTTATTTGGACCCGTTCGTTATTGTATTCATTGATGACATCCTGATGTACTCTTGTAGCTAGGAGGAGCTTGCCCAACATCTTAGGATTGTGTTATAGAGATTGAGGGAGGAGAATCTTTATGCAAAGTTCTCCAAGTGTGAGTTTTGGCTCAGTTCAATGGCGCTCTTGGGGCATGTGGTGTCCAGTGAGGGTATTCAGGTGGATCCGAAGAAGATAGAGGCGGTGTAGAGTTGGCCCAGACCGTCCTCAGCCACGGAGGTTCAGAGCTTTATTGTTTTGGCATGCTATTACCGTCGTTTTGTGGAGGGTTTCTCATTTATTGCATCGCCCTTGACCAATTTGACCCAAAAGGGTGCTCCATTCAGGTGGTCGGATGAGTGCGAGAAGAGCTTTCAGAAGCTCAAGACTGCTTTGACCACGACTCCAGTTCTGGTTTTGCCATTAGCTTTTGATTCTTACATAGTGTATTGTGATGCCTCTTGGATAGGTATTGGATGTGTTATGATGAAGGAGGGTAGAGTGAGTGCTTATGCTTCGCGCCAGTTGAAGACCCGTGAGAAGAACTATCCTGTCCATGATCTTGAGTTAGCAGCTATTGTTCACGCGTTCAAGATTTGGCGGCACTATTTATACGGGGTTCATTGTGAGATCTAGAGTGATCACCAGAGTTTGCAGCATCTATTCAAGCAGAAGGATCGTAAGTTACGTCAGTGGAGGTGGTTGGAGCTTCTTAAGGACTATGATATCACTATTGTGTACCATTTCGGGAAGGCCAGTGTGGTGGCCGATGCCTTGAGTCACCAGGCAGAGAGTTTGGGGAGCTTAACATATCTTCCAGCAGCAGAGAGACAATTGGAATTGGATGTTCAGGCCTTAGCTAGCCAGTTTATCAGGTTGGATATTTTTGAGCCAAGTCGGGTATTAGTTTGTGTGATCTCTAGGTCTTCTCTTTATGCTCGTATCAAGGAGCGTCATTAAGATGACCCCCATCTGCTCATCCTCCAAGAAAGGGTTCAGCGAGGTGATGCTAGAGATGTGACTATTGGTGATGGTTGGGTGTTAAGGATGCAAGGCCGGATATGTGTGCCCAATGTAGATGGGTTATGGGAGTTGATTCTTGAGGAGGCCTACAGCTCGCGGTATTCCATCCATCTAGGTGCCGCAAAGATGTACCAGGATTTGAGACAGCACTATCGGTGAAGGAGGATGAAGAAGGATATAGTTGGGTTTGTGGCTCAGTGTCTCAACTATCAGTAGGTTAAGTATGAGCATCAGAGATCGGGTGGATTTTTCTAGAGGTTAGAGATCCTAGAGTGGACGTGGGAGCAAATCACCATGGATTTGGTAGTTAGGCTCCCATGAACTTCGAGGAAGTTCAATGCTATTTGGGTGATTGTGGATCGGCTGACCAAGTCTACGACCTTCATTCTTCATAGCGGTTGGCTGAAATTTACATCCGAGAGATTGTTCGCCTTCATGGTGTCTCAGTTTCTATCATTTCAGATAGAAGCACATAGTTTACATTGTAGTTTTGGAGGGCCGTGCAACGAGAGTTGGGTACTCAAGTTGAGTTGAGCACAACCTTTCACCCTTAGACGGACGGACAGTCTGAGCGCACTATTCAGATATTGAAGGACATGTTACGCGCTTGTGTTATTAATTTTGGAGGTTCATGGGAGCAATTTTTTCCGCTCGAGGAGTTTGCATGTAATAAAAATTATTAGTCGAGCATTCAGATGGCTCTATACGAGGCTCTATATGGGAGGCGGTGTAGATCTCTACTAGGATGGTTTGAGCCGAGTGAGGCTAGGCTCTTGGGTACAAACTTGGTCCAAGATGCATTAGATAAGGTGAAATTGATTCAAGAGCGGCTTCGCACAGTGCAATCTAGGCAAAATAACTATGTTGACAAGAAAGTTTGTGATGTGTCTAACATGGTTTGGGAGAAGGTTCCGCTGAAGGTATCACCCATGAAGGGTTTTATGAGGTTTGGGAAGAGGGGCAAGCTGAGCCCTCAGTTCATTGGGCCTTTTGAGGTACTTCAGAGGATCAGGGAGGTGGCTTACAAGCATGCCTTGCCACCTAGCTTGTCGAGTGTGCATCTAGTATTTAAGGTTTTTATGCTCCGAAAGTATATCGACGATCCGACCCATGTTTTGGATTTCAGCATGATTCAGTTGGATGGTGATATGACTTATGATGTGGAGCCGGTGGACATTTTTGAGCGGCAGGTACGGAAGTTGGGGTCAAAGAATATAACTTCACCGAAGATGCAATGGAGAGGTCAGCCCGTGGAGGAGGTCACTTGGGAGACCGAGCAGGAATACGGAGCAGATATCTACACCTATTTTGGGCTCCAGGTATGTTTCTAGACCCGTCCGAGGACGAACTATTATTTGAGAGTTATAGCCCCGTTCCCCCTCCCCCACCCTTTTTGGTTCTTTTGTGCTTTACAATTGTTATATGTCTTACCGGGTTATTTGGTTCAGGTCTGGAGTGGTTTCAGAAGGAATTGAGACACTTAGTCTCTTAATTGGAAGCTTAAGTTGGAAAGTCGATCGGATGTCGACTTATGTGTAAACGACCTCGGATTTGAATTTTGATGGTCATGTTAGCTACTTTAGGTGATTTTGGACTTAGGAGCGCATCCGGTATGTAATTTGGAGGTCCGTAGTAGAATTAGGCTAGAATTGGCGAAAGTTAGAATTTTGGCAATTTTGGCCGACAGTGGAAATTTTGATGTCGGGGTCGGATTGGATTTTTGGGAGTTGGAGAAAGTTAGTGGTGTCGTTATTGAATTGCGTGCGAAATTTGAGGTTAATAGGGTGTGATTTGATAGGTTTTGGCGTTATTTGTAGAATTCGGAAATTTCTTAGTTCATTAGGCTTGAATCCATGTGTAATTCGTATTTTTTGATGATATTTGAGGTGGTTTGAGGTTTCGACTAAGTTTGTATCGGGCTATAGGACTTGTTTCTATGTTTGGTTGAGGTCTCGAGGGCCTCGGGATGATTTCGGGTGGTTAACAGAGCATTTTTAGCCTTTAAGTGATTGCCGATGCCTGCTGCTACATTTCTTCTGGTTCCCTTATACGCGATCGCATGAGTGGGACCGCAATCACCTAGGTCTATTAAGGGAATCTGGGAAATTGTTCTATGCGATCGCCAATTAGGGCATGCGATCGCGAAGGCTGGTGAGTTTGGCTATCGCGGACGCGAGTTGAAGTCCACGTTCGCGAAGAGGTGAAGAGGCAACTATGTGTCACGCGTTTGTGCTTCGCGATCACGTAAGGTGATACGCGACCGCGTATGTTGGAAGAAACTATGGTGTGCGGTCGCGTGAAGATCTCCGCATTCACGTAAGGTAAGTCAAGGGGAAGTCTACTTTTGTGCTTCGCAATGACGAGGCAAATTCCGCAATCGTGATTAAAGAAATTTGGGCCGGCAGTATTAATTTCAAAAAACGAGGGTTTGGACCCGTTTTCATATTTTGAGCTAGAGAACACAAAATTGGGCGATTCTTGGAGGGATTTTCGTGGAGTTGAATAGGGTAAGTGATTCCTACATGGTTTTGGTCAAATCTCATTATTTCATCTTTAATTTTATCATCTAGTTTGTGATCAGGGGTAAGAAATTGGGGAAAAAGAGGAAGAACTCTTGAGTTAGAATTTTGAGGTTTTGAATGGGAATTATTTCCGGATTTGAGTAATTTTGGTATGGTTAGACTCGTGAGGGAATGGGCTTTATGATTTTGTGACTTTTGTTAGATTTCGAGACGTGGGCCAGGAGGCCGGTTTTGGATTTTTGGGTAGAATTTCATGTTTTCTTTGTGGAATTTGGTCCTTTAGACTATATTGATCACCTCGTATTGCTTGTGGTTAGATTCGTGGCATTTTGAGGCCAATTTTAGAGGCAAGGGCATTTCAGAGTAGGACCTTTACGCAATTGAGGTAAGTAATGCTTTCAAACTTGGTCCTGAGGGTTCGCAACCCCAAATTTACATATTATGTGGTTGGAATTGAGGTAACGCCCATGCCAAGTGAAGGGCGTGCAGGTGTGCACCGTGAGAATTGTGACTTGGTTGATTCCATTGCACTGTGTAGTGATAATATCTTGATGATATCCGTGTTCTTATCATGTGATAACGTAATTGAGCTGTCAATCATGCTAGATATCATGCTTAGGTTTTATGGTGGTACTGTTGAGACCCATAGTGGTCGTTTCTTGCTGTCACTTTACTGCTTTTACTGATACTTCGTACTCAGTCATATACATGCATTCCATGTCATATACCAGTCTCACTTGCTATCTATTGCATCATCATATTACTGTTACGGGCTAGTTCATGATAATATTTGAGCCCATAAGTGAGACTGGAGAGGTTGATGACTGAGTGAGGACGAGATACGATTGTGAGTGACAGATATGGGATCGGGCGGCATGCTGCAACGGGTATATATTGATGTATGATAGCGTTTGGGCTGTAGGATCCCCACCGGAGTCTGTAACACACCCACAATGAGCGCGGTTGATATTACTGAGGGATGGATCTTCTCTGGACATGGATCATGTCCGAAGTACTTGTTACCAGGAGATGGATCTTCTCCACAGGGCTGGATTGGCCTTTCCTTGGTACTGGTTCACCTATGGTCAGCGTTGTATATATTCCAGGATGGATCTTTCCTGGGCCCTATGAGCCATATACAATACCGAGTGGTTAAGATATCGAGAGTGTGAGCATTTGAGGCTGACATCATGGTGCATCACTTACAGTATGTGCATTGACATGTAGCGACAATAGAGTTATATTCATTACACTATACGAATCTGCTTTATTTTACGGTTTTGAGTTGCCTAATTGATTTAAGTGCATGCTTACGTTTCTGCACCGTTATTATTCATTTTATCTGTACCAGTTGAGTTCGTCACTATCTTCAGTCCAAAATTTGGACTTGTTACATACTAAGTTGTATGTACTCACGTTACTCCATGCACCTTGTGTGCAGATCCAGGCTTTCTGGTCATGGCGGCGGCTGCTAATTTAGGCATCAGAGTTTAGGGACTATCGAGGTAGCTGTGGCGTTCGTGGGCCTTGATTTCCCTTTCTTATTCTGTATGTAATTTCTGTTTATTACTCTAGATACTATTGTGGAGTGTATTCCATTTTTTTTAGACGCTCATGTACTCAGTGACGCCCTGACTTTTGGGATGGTTGTATCGTATTTTTAATAATTCTGTTTTTAAAAGGGTTTTCGTTAAATGTTAAATCTTTCCGTTGTTATTTCAAAAAGTGTTTTACTATATTGGGTAATATTGAATTGAGGCTTGCCTAGTTCTACGATAAGCGCCATAATGACGGTCGTTTTTGGGTTGTGACAAAAGGCATATTCAAATTCTTTCCAAGTAGGTGGACCATCATCTTCATCTCTTTTTATTTCCCACATCACTAACCAAGCGCTAGCCACATATCTAAGCTGGTAGGCAGCCAGCTCCACAACTTCATCATCAAATGTCTTCATCGCTCGGAGGGCTTTCTTGACACCCACCAGCCATGACATTGGATCTTCATGAACTATATTACCACAAAACAACAGAGGACTCGATTTCAAAAATTCATTCACTCTTGAGGGTTCAAAATTGTTCTGTCTACTTGATTGGGTTGGAATCTCATCTTTTCTCTTGTTCTGGTTGGCTATGAAGGATTTATACATCTTCATAGCAGTGTTGACAACATTATATATTTGACCCACCTCTAGAGATATAGTTGTCTGAGCCAGAACTGCTACTAGGGGTGACACTAGATCCTGAGGTACTTGCTCATCACGCTCCACTACTTCTTCATGCTCAATCTGTGGTACTTGAACCCCTTTGTGGATTTACCCTTATTTTCCTGAATTGAAGCATTCTTTCTTAATTCTACCTTAAGCCCCAATAGTAGCAATAATTTCTGGAGCAGCATCCTGAGTGTCGGTGTCAGAGTTGCGAGTACGAGCCATTTTTGCTAGTTTTGGAGAAATGAATATATTAGATAATTTCTTCGAGGTAGGCTCCACTGTACGATCTCATGTATGAAAAAAATGAGACTTTTCCTAAATACTTGTACCCTCTTATTTATAAGTATGGCGCTTCATACCCATAAACAGGACTCTACTAACACGATTTCATAGACCCCTAGGACTCCACAAACTTGATGCTCTGATATCAAGTTTGTCACAACCAATTTTCTGAACAAGCCATGACCGGCACCCGATCGCTAAACTTGACCGAGCGAACCATCTGCGCTTATCAAAACTATTATAACTTCAAACTTTATATGCAACACGACAATACTTTAATTAAATACTTTTAATTAATTTGAATATCCAAAATAAACTGACTCCAAAACTTTATTCGTAGTAACTACTGAAATACTGCAAAGTTATTATCAAAAATATTTGAATCTTAACCCACCGACTGTGTCTATAAAGCCTCTACTGATAAATTGACGCACTGCTCGGGACATGAGATTTCATGTCTAGTTCTCTAAGTAAACAGATAAATAGCTAAATAATATTGACTCAAAGGAATACTCCACGAACAAAAGCGGAGCTCACCAATAGCACTGAAAGTGAAGTCCTAACATGTAGCCTGCTCGCCTGCATAACCGGTTCCTATATTGTACTACAGACCAACAGTGAATGAGACTTAATAAAATATACATTACAAGAAAAGATTCTAAATGCATGGAAAACATAAATCTTCTAAAAATAACTCTAAAATAATTGCATAACAGCAGTTATGAATAGTCTAAAATAAATTCTTTTCTTTGTTCTTTCTTATCTAAAAATATACTTCACTTTTGCTTCAGCAGTTTCAACTATCCTGACTTATTTCTGTCTTAGTTACCATGTGATCAACACAGGTTTGATCCCAACCCGATCGAATAGGCCCAATCCACAAGGTGCCACTCAATTCATGGTTCTCAACGCTCATGTATCATACCATAGCCTGGCTAGACAAATTCTCAACAACGAGACCCTCGGCTCATGTGCTTCCTACTTCGGCACAAATAGTTTCAGGAAGTCTATGCCTTGGTCAGGTCCCTCAGCTTGGATGATGACCCCTTCTAAGAATAAAGAATACCCCCAAAAATATTTTAATAATAAAGTTTTTTGTGTGACCTTGCTAAGGTATAAATCAACTTCTCAACTTTTAGACCATTCATGTCTAAGTCTTTTCTGTAATAACCTATACATACCCATAATACTATCTTTAAATGTAAAACATGGCATAAACATGAAATAAATATTCAAAAGTAGTATAAGAATAACACAAAAAAGAAATCTAAAAGTTTATGCACATATATCAGAATAAATCATCTAAAATTTAACTAGGACAATTCCAAGTTAATAGGTACTCACCCGCTCCAATAAAATACATATTAACTCATTCAAGCAATTCAACAAACACCTTATATGCGTGTTATTGCGGGTTAAACCACTTTAGTAAAGGATTATATCAATTCACCTCAAAACTCCTCGAGCCAAAACTTAGGCTCCAACACAATTTATACCCGTTAAACAATCGATTCTATAACAACCAATGCATCTTAAGTAATTTTAAAGTTTCACACCTAAACATGAAACTTATTGTTTATACAGAGAAAGAAGGAAACTAACTATCCAATTCTTACCTATTACTACTGTTCACATTTACAAATAAATTCTGCTAAGGATAACTGACAATAGGTATTTTATATACCTTAGTTCAAGAACTAGTAATTTATAAAAAAACCTAGAACTTCCCATTGCCTGCGCGAGTGATTCGCTGGGAGCAGCAAGGTTGCCTTTGTTTCTTGCCCTTTAAAAGCTTATTTCGCTTATTGCTCTGTTTCGTCCAAGGCTTTAAGCCTTTGCCTTACAACACTCCATTCTATGGGCTTGAGATCTAATCCTTATGTAACTCCCCCCCCCCCCCCCCCCCCCTTCCTTTTTTTTACTTAACCTTTATTTAATGATACACACTTCTAATAACTAATAATATTAACTTTATTAATAATATTCCACAATTGTATATTCAATTATATATAAATAGAGTCTCAAAAGTCAATAATAATGGTTTAAGTCATTAATAGAAATATAATTTTTTATGCACACAAGACAAGATTAATTTCTATATTGAGTGTTTCTCGAAACTTTTATAGATTTGAGAAATATTACAAGAACAAGTGAAGCTCTCGAATTGACGGTCCTGAGGAGAATAATCAGAGGATTACATCTTTTAACTTAAGATTGTTCAAACATTGTAACACGTGTAAATTATTATAATACAAATTTCTTTTAAATGTTACTATATTTCTTGTCTTGATTATTTTTTAAGGACCAAAATTTTAGTTTTTACCAAGATATATAACCAAATCCAAGTGAAAATTCTTTACCTCCAATGTAATAATGAAATTCCTCCTCAAAATATCCTTCTCTCGAAGTGTAGGGTTTAAAATATGAAAGAATGGAAAAAATTCCGAAATATAACACTCTGCTGATAAACCCTTCGCAATCGTGGTCTGAAGCTTCACGATCATAAAACACAAAATGCTGCTAGGCCTACGCATCGTGAAAGCCAAACAGTCCACCCTCTGCGAACGCGAGCTCCCCTTCGTGCACAATGAAGAAATTGCACGGCATCACCCTTTGCGCTTTTACTCTCAACCTCACAATGAAACAATGATACTGCACGGCATCACTCTTCGTGCTATTACTCTCACTCTCAATATAAATCAATAGATACGACACGACATCACCATTCATGCAATAAATCTCATAACATGGCATGGCATCACCCTTAGTGCATTAACACTCACAATATGACAAGACATCGGCCTTCGTGCATTAAAACTCATAATACGACACGACATCACCCTTCGTGCTTTACACCTTCCTTACCACATAACAATGAACAAGTAATAAAAGGGAGATAGGATACATAAGAACAAGCCTTACTTCAACAATGATTCCACAATACCAATCTCAACTATGGAATCAATACTCAATTATCACAAAAGCCCATAAACACGGTAAGAACAATCAATTTGACAAATAATTAGTCTAGGCATGCGTAACATGATCAAATTAAGCAATAATTGTAAGGAACGAGTCTCACCCGCATGCTTAAACCCGACAACAACGCATGAGTACTCGTCACCTCACATATACGTGTACCCCATATCTAAACATGTAGCAAATATGCAAACAAGTCATAATCCCTCAAGTCAAGGTTAACCACTACACTTACCTCGCTCCAAAATTCCAGTCAAAGCTCAACCACAACTTTGCCTTTCACACAAGCCTCCGAACCAATAGAATCTAGCAAATTACAAACCAAACGATTCAAATTAAGCCTTAGGAACTACCCACGATTGCAAAGGATTCAATTTAGGTCATTATTGAAAAACTAATAAAAGTCAATCCTTTTTGGCCCGCTTGGTCCAAACTTTTGGTTTGGACCAAAACCCGATTACCCATTAACCCTGAGCCCGGTTATGTAATTTATTTTGGAATCCGACCTCAATTTGAGGTCTAGATCCCCATTTTATGAAAATCCCTAATTCTACCCAAACCCTCAATTTCACCATGAAAACACAAGATTTTAAGTTGAAATCTTAGGCAATGAAATGAAAGATTAAAATAAACTAGTTTAGAATCACTTACCAATGATTTGAGGATGAAGAGTTCTTTGAAAATCGCCTCTAGGGTTTCTAAGTTTGAAAATTTGAGAGAACGAACAAAATACCATTTTCTCAGCTACTTGGTCAGTTGCAAATGTCGCATTTGCGACCTGGGGTTTGCAAATGCGAGCCCCGCAAATGCGAAGTCCCTTCAATTCCTGCTATCATCGCATTTTTGTTCGCAAATGCGAACTTTGACCTTCCGCAAATGCGACCGTTTGACCACAATTGCGATCACTGAACCACCCCCCGACCCACTTCACAAATGTGAAGCCCGACCTCGCAAATGCGAGATCAGAGGCTTGCACCAGACTGAAGCAAACCAGCAATGTTTCAAAGTCCAATTTCACTCTGTAGCCTATCCGAAACTCACCCGAGCCCTCATGGCTCTAAACCAAATATGCACACATGTCTACAAATATCATACGAACTTGCTTGTGCGATGAAACCGCCAAAATAACACCTAGAACTACGAATTTAGCACCAAATCAAAGAAAATTTTCAAGAAAACTCATGAACTTCTATTTTCACAACTGGACGCCCGAATCACGTCAAACCAATTCCGTTTCTCACAAAATTTTACGGACAAGTCATAAATATAGCATTGGACCTATACCGGGTTCCGGAACCAAAATACAGATCCGATATCCAAAAAGTTGAATATTGGTCAAACATTTCAAAGTCATGAGCCTTTAACTTTCATAGTTCAACAAAGTGCGATTACTCCGGCTAGGGACTTCCGAATTCTATTCCGGGCATACGCCCAAGTCTCAAACCACGATACGGACCCAGCGGGACTGTCAAAACACCAATCCATGTTCATTTTTTCAAAACTTAGACCGAAGTCAACTAAAATGGATTTTAAGGCAAAAAATATAAATTTTCATAGTTTTTAACGTAAAAGCTTTGCGAAAAAATAGCCGGACTACACACGCAAATCTAGGAAGACTAAAATGGGGTATTTAAGCCTTCAAAGCGCATAACTAGATTCTAAAAGATAAGATGACCTTTCGGGTCATCGCAATATATGGCGCATAGCTCAATTAATTATGCTTTAGGAGATATGATCATTCGAAATAAAGGCATGTGTGCTATGTTCACTTTCTTCTTTTAAATGTTTTTAATTTTTCCATACCATCTCTCACTTCTTCTAAATATTTGTACCACCTTCCAAACATATAACTTTAGTATATTATACACCTTCAAACTCTCTAAGTACCCTTGTGTCCTACTAAAGCCTAAGGAGGCACATAATGCTAAGCGAAATTCTTTTTGGGGTATTATATACCAGGTAATAGTTATGGATTGTCCTAGCATTCATCTGAGTCGTACTATTTGTACATCATGATCCTTTACAATTTTGAAATTTACAAAATGACCTTTTTAAATTTCTTATGTGTAAAAGATAGATCTCTTACGTGCAAAAATAAATCTCCCATATATTAAAAAAAGGTAAGGTTATAAAACTAAAAACAAGTTTGTAAAGAGCCAAAAAAAATAATTGACCCCGTCGAGTCAAAGTACTCATTATAAAAAAGATAAAGTACTAAAAATAAATTGTGAAAGGCTTAAAGAAGATATTCCGAATTGATAAATTCTTAAGGAAGATGATTCTCGTATACTGATTGGGAGAATATGATAAGTTAATAGGTTATTTATTAGATAAAAAATTAGACCGTTTGGAAGAAACGCTTCTTTTTCCGAAGAGACATGTTCAAGTCCACGTCCAAGTATTTGATATCCAATTTGCACACATTCTCCTTCGTATGTATTCTCAATCACAGATTCTTGGAGGGCATAGGCTTGTTAAGCGTTTAATAAGGCTTCAAGCGTTGATGTGGGATAAAATTTACTTTCCCTATATCTACATTAACACCTTATCTCCTTATCTTTGTTATGTTATATAATACAGGGTTCGGGTATGTCACGATCCAAATTCCTACCCATTTAGGCCATGACTGCGCCTAATATTGAACCCGCTAGGCCAGCCAACATGTAACTTGCAATAGTAATTTAAAACCTTTTTAATAAGAAATAGAACGCTAACCTTTCAACTT
>MDKH01181989.1:0-11772 GCA_005239495.1 Nicotiana undulata
GCAACATCATCATAATTTATTATTGTAGAGCATAACATCGACGTAATATTGCGGGGCGTAACACTAAACTTAGAATAAGCAACAATAATAAGCATTCAAACATACACATTATAGCAAACAAGCTTATGAAAATGGAATCAAGGTAACAAATAGGCAAATTCGATTACTAAAAGGCATAGTGCCTCAAGAAGGGCTTCCGAGCATACAAAAGCATGTTGATACATAAAAATCTGAGAGACATAGATATGCAAAACAGGAACTCAAAGGAAAAGAGAATCAAATTGCAAAGGTCAATAGGTACTTACCAGTTACGGATAATGAACAAGTAAGCGCGAGGAATAATTTCAGCAATACTCCAGTTCAATAGCAAAACGAACAGTAAAACCCAGGAATCTCAGTGCCTTAGAGTTCCCAATGGTTTCGAACAAACCCCGGGAATTTCTCACACTGAGAAAGGTTCGATAATGGAATTCCGATGGCATTGGCTTTCAGCCGGCCAAGAAATTGAGCCTCAGAGTAGTATTAGATGAGTAAGAATAGGAGAGTAGTAATAATTTTTCAGTGATTCTGTTCCGTCTAGGGGAAATTAGGGAGGGTTTATATAGTTGTAAAGATCAACACACAATATAAGGAAATACAGTAGATTAAACACAAATAAGGCAAATATAGCATGCAAAATCAATTAGAATCAGTTTTAGGGCAAATCTAGGAAACCCTAGTATAGACGAAGAAAACAAATGGCAAAAACGCTCACTAAATCGAAGCTATGGGGCCTGACACTAAGTGTATCAGGTCAGAAACATGAAGATAGTACAGAATCAGAGTTGAATAAGCACCAACGACTCAACTTCCATAAATAATCGAGTACCCAATACCTGTAACGTTCAAACGATGGTAAGTAACTCCGTGTGTGCAAGAAAGGAAAGGAATCATGGATGATTTCCATGTAATATTGGATTGGGACTGGGATTTGAGTGAGATTTAGGTTTGAGAGATGAGAGGGAGGGTTTGAAAGCGGCGGAAATGACAAATGGGTCTAAGGTTTGGGTTATGGAGATATAAGGGGATAGGTAGGTTTATTATGGGCCGTTGAGAAATTGAGATCAACGGCCAAGATCTAAAAGGGAGTGGGCGGGTCGTTTAAATGGGTACCGACCGGGTTTGAGATTAAGGGGTCATTTGTCTTGGGCTGGGGAAATTGCGCCAGGGATTTGAGGAGTTTGGGCCACTAATGTGGTTCGAAATTGGTATAATTCGGGCTATAACTTAAATACACAAAAATTGTTAATAAAATAATTTAGAAAACTATTTAATATATAGTAAAACATTACTTTTGCAATAAAATTATTGAAAATAATAACTTAATATTATAAAAATATAAAAATTGCTATTTTAGCATGAATAATGTAATAAATGTAATTATGCATAGCGTGTAGGCTATTATTGCAAAACTATGTAAATGGCCTAAAAATACAAATATAATTATACAAATGAAGTAAAACTTTAGGATGATTAAGTCATCATAAAATAATTCAAAGGATAATTAATAAATATTCAAGTAATTAAAATGCAAGAAAACTAATTTAAAGCCCTGAAAATTATGAAAAATTATAGAAAATGCTCGTGTGACTCTTGTAGACTAAGTAATGATGAAGAATGATATTTTGAAAGTATATACTATTTGAAAAAATATTAGGGCAAAATTGGGTATCAGTAACTGCCCCTCTTTACCCGGGAATGATGAAAGAGTTGTTGGGTAAAGAAAATGATGACCAATTTTGTCCGAGGTGAGTGAGTGATGATGTATTTTGAAACAATGGGGGCCAAACCCTGGTTCCTGAGTTGACTACATATCCCTGGTGTTACGGGAATCATGCTGTGTGTAGTTCTAGATCCAACTGCGAACAAAACCGATGGAGTTATTATAAGAGTGGTAGTATGTTTCGAAAAGGTCTTATTTGGGGTAGGATAGTGTCGTAAGTAACGGATAATTTTAGGTGGAGTTATGAATGAAAAATGAACGTTATGGGTGTATCACAAGGCAGGTGTCTGAACTGTCATAGTGTAAAAGGTAGTCAGTTATTGGTAGTCGGTTACGTTTGAGGTAGTCAAAGGATGTGAACGCTGTGAACAGAAACCGGAGCAAAGATTGCTCCCGTTTGTAAAATGGTTACCTCCCGATTTACCTGTAAAAGTTAAAACACGGTGCGTGCAAATATATATGGGTTATTGCGAAAATTTAAACATGATGCACATTCCCTTTGTACCATAAAGGTTGTGTTTGGACACTGTGGATGATGTCCTTAGACCATGACGTCCTGGGCCATGAAGCGTACGATAAGGAATCCGTATGCCTTGAATTGGTGCCCTCGGGCCATTAGGATGGTGCCTCTGGACTATGACGACTTTGGATAATGGTGTGTAGTTTCAATAGATCCTCGGGCATGGAATGGTGTCTTCCGGCTATGAGGATGTTGCCTTCAGACTATGACGCCTTAAGACAAAATGGCAATATTTCAGCCTATGAAATGTAAAGATATGATGCTTGGTCATATGCGAGGACGAGACAAGACAAGGCTTAGTATTGTATGAGACGAGGGTAGTGCTTAGCCCTATGTGAATAAAGGGGATAGTGCTTGGCCTTATGTAGTTTAGTGGAGATAGTGTTTAGTCTTATGCAAAGAAGGGGAGACAATGCCTAGTCTCATGCAAAGAAAAGGCAGTGCTTAGCCTTATGCAATTACGAAGGCAATGCTTAGCCTCATGCAAGAAATGGAGACAGTGCTTAGTCTCATGCATAGAAAGAGAGACATGGCTTAGTCGTGTGCTAAGAAAAGGCAGTGGTTAGCCTTATGCAGTTACAGAGGCAATGCTTAGCCTCATGCAAGAAGTGGAGACAATGCTTAGTCTCATGCAAAGGTAGGTAATGCTTAGCCTTATGCGATTATGGAGGCAATGCTTAGCCTCATGCCATTACAGAGGCAATGCTTAGCCTCATGCAGGAAACGAAGACAATGCTTAGTCTCATGTAAGGAAAGGCAGTGCTTAGCCTTATGCAATTATGGAGGCAATGCTTCGCCTCATGCAAGAAATGGAGACAATGCTTAGTCTCATGCAGGGATAGACAATTCTTAGCCTTATGCAATTACGGAGGCAATGCTTAACCTCATGCAATAAATGGAGACAACGCTTACTCTCATGCAAAGAGAGGCAGTATTTAGCCTTATGCAAGAAAAGCGACGAGTGGATGCGAGAGAGTGAAGTATGTCTTAGCTGGATGTGTTTGCGTTTGGAAGCTTGTTGTCATGTAGGTAGTGATTTGTTGTGCGTATGTATTCGCGAATATTACTGCTTTGTTATCATGCCTGCATTCAAAGAAAAATCATGAGTTTTGCTGGGGAAAGGTTGGTTTGTGCTCTTGGCTCCTTGCTTCGCCTTCACTCTTATCTTGAGGTCCTGTTTGAGTCACCCTAGGTAACATCTGTGTGTCATAGAAACAAAGTTTTAGAAAAATATGTATGCATTTGACAAATTATTTGCAAAAATATAGTTGTTTGAAATATATGATAGTGCGTGAGATCAAATAATTTAGATGAACCAGCAAGTGTGATGCGTTTAGAGACATTGCATCCTCCTTGCTTTAGAATTTTGAGGGCCTTCCTCAAAATTCTACCCTAGTTTAAGTGCATACTTATGACAACGCGTTCTTTGAATGTTCCATACATGACGAAGTTGGCTGAACTTGCGATCTTGCCCCTGTTTCTGATCATGGGAAAATGAAGATTTTATTAAGATGTGACTGAACCCACAGGGCTGCCTACGTACACCCTCTTAAACGGGAATCAGGTCAAGAGTATTTCAGTTACATCAAATGGAAAAATGCAAATAATCTTAAACATAGTATCTCTTGATTGCGTCTGAATTGATAGGTTTTGGCCAAATCTCTCCATCCATTTCTGCAAGTATAAGTGCTTCTCCTGTTAGTACCCGATGAACCATGTAGGGACCTTGCCAATTGGGTGAGAACTTCCCTTCATCTTGACGTGGGAAGATTTGCTTTAGCACCAATTACCTCGGTGTGAATTGCCTTGGTCTGACTTTTTTGTTGAAAGCTCTTTCCATTCTGCTCTGGTAGAGTTGACCGTGACATACCGCATTAATTTTCTTCCCATCAATGAGATCTAGTTGTTCGTAGCGCCTCTGTACCCATTCTGCATCGCTGATCTCAACTTCTTATATGATTTATATTTAAAGAAGGGATTTATACTTCAGTAGGAATAACCGCTTCAGTACCATAAACCAATTGGTAGGGAGTTTCCCAGTTGATGTGCGAACTGTGGTACGATATCCTAGAAGAGCAAATGGCAGCTTCTTGTGCCATTGTTTGCAATTATCTACCATTGTCCTCAATATCTTCTTTATGTACTTGTTGGCGGCTTCTACGACTATATGTTGTGTAGTTCTTATGCTTGATCTTGAAGGTTTCACACATGGCCTTCATCAGATCACTGTTGAGATTGATGGCGTTATCAGTGATGATTGAATCTGGTACTCCGGACCGACAAACAATGCGGTCCCAAATAAAATCTGCTACGACCTTCTTAGTTACAACTTTATAAGATGCAGCTTCAACCCATTTTGTGAAGTAGTCTATGGCCACAAGAATGAATCTATGCCCATTAGAAGCAGCGGGTTCGATCGGGCCAATGACATCCATACCCCAAGCTTAGAAAGTTCAGGGCGAACTTGTTGCGTTGAGTTCATTGGGTGGTACTCGTATCATGTTAGCATGTATCTAACATTGGTGGCACTTGTGAACATATTTGATACAATGTGTTTCCATAGTCATCCAGAAATACCCTGCTCTTAGTATCTTTTTGGCTAAGGTGAACCCATTCATGTGTTGTCCGCAGGTTCCAACATGTATTTCCTGGAGTAATCTGGATGTCTCCTTGGCGTCCACACACCGTAATAATTCCAGATCTAGAGTTCTTCTATACATAATTCTTCCGCTTTGAAAGAAATGGTTGGTTAACCTTCGAAGTGTGCACTTCTGAGTATAGGTAGCGTGCTCTAGATATTCCCCCTTTGCCAAGTATTCCTTGATGTCGTGGAACCACAGATTTCAGTCAATCTCTTCTTCAACATGAGCACAATAAGGTGGCTGCTTATTAATTCCTATTGGGATAGGATCGATGAAATTCTTGTCTGGGTGTTGTATCATGGAGGATAAAGTGGCTAATGCATCTGCGAACTCATTCTGAATCCTCGGAACATGTTTGAATTCTATCTTTGTGAACCTCTTGATCAACTCTTGTATATAGTGTAAATATGGCAATATTTTGGTGTTCTTTGTAGCCCATTCCCCTGGAACCTGGTGCACCGGAAGATCTGAATCTTTGATTACTAGCAGCTCCTGAACATTCATGTCAATGGCCAACCTGAGTCCCAAGATGCAGGGCTCATACTCCACCATATTGTTGGTGTATGGAAACATGAGTTTTGCAGATACCGGATAGTGTTGGCCGGTTTCTGATACTAAGACAACTCCAATACCTACTCTTTTGAAGTTTGCTACTCCATCGAAAAACATCCTCCAACCATCATATGCTTCGGTGATATCTTCTCCTACAAATGACACCTCCTAATCGGGAAAATATGTTTACAATGGTTTGTATTCTCCGTCTACAAGAGTTTCTGCCAGATGTTCCACCAATGCTTGCCTTTTGACCGCCTTCTGAGTTACATAGACGATGTCGAACTCACTTAGTAATATTTTCCACTTTTCTAACTTACCCGTAGGCATGGATTTCTATAAGATGTATTTTAGCGGATTTCTTCAAAATGTCGGGCCAGGCTGACGTATGGTTGAAACCATTGATAGGCTCGACTGAGAGAGCTAAGCTGGACATCCATGGTTTCCTTACTTGGGCGAATGAAATTGTGCACTCTTCCTTAAAGGTAAAATTTGTTCTCCTTTGCTTGTGCTCATATACGTTCTTACCGTATCTAATTTATCTTTTTTTGTAGATCAATCTTATAGGCAAGAGTTAATGAAGAGGGTTTCCCAAGCAGAGCAGGCAGCAAGAGATTTCCGTATTGAGGCGGATAATTGGAAGGAGCAGTACGAGAGTCTGGAACTTGAAAAGGAGGCAGTGGAGGAAGAAAAATGTACCTTGGAGCAGCAAGTTAGGGTGATGGCAGCAGAATTGGCCGTTGAGAAGGCGTCTTCAAACCAGGCAGGCAAGGACAAGAGTGTCTTAGAATCTTTATTTGCAGAGCAGCTTTCTCGTGCCTCTGAGGAGATTAGGAGCCTGAAGGCCTTATTGGACCAGAAAGAGGAGTATTCTGGTGAACTTGTTCAATCTCTCACTGAAACCCAAGAATATCTCCGTAACTCTTTGGAGAAGGTCCAACTTCTGGAAAGGTCCCTCGTTCTTCTAAAGGCCTCACATGCTGCTGCCGTGGCTGAAAGGGATGAATTAAGAGCTGAAGTTGAGCTGTGGGAGAAAGATTATGAATCTCTTGAAGACAAAGCAGCCGTCGATGTTAGCTGGGCTTATCTGAACTCCCGTATTGACACATTGACGGAAATGGGCCAAGAGGGTTTAGACTTAGAAGCTGAAATTGCTAAAACCAAAGAGACCATTGAGAAGTCTCAACAAAGTCAAAATATTTCTTCCCCAGAGGTTGAGGTCCCTGATGCTCGTGTCTCATCATCTCAAGCCGCTCCTCTTGCCAGTGAAGACAACCCCCCATCTGAAAAGTTTAAGAACTTGTTTTTTTTTATTTGCATCAATTGGTGGTTACTCCCAGTCCCATCGGGGGTAAAGTTTGGATCCTTTATAAGTCCCCAACTGACAACTTAGGGGAAACTAATGTAAAAATTAATATGGCTTCGACTAAGTTAATACTTAGTTTATTTTGCCGTTAGTATATCAATATTAATACCATTATGACTTTACTTTCCTTCGAGTTTTTGTTTCACTCTTTAAGTCTTTGCATGATTTATTCTTGAGGTTTTTGGTTTTACCTCTAAGTTTTGCATTTATAAAATGCTCAGATTACTCGTACCTTTTCGTAATAGGCACGGTTTATGAAAGAGGGCCCTTTTTTGATCGACACTTAATGAAGAAGACGTCTCAACTTCATAATGGTGTAAATATACAAAAGAGAGATAGGAATTTTCACATGTTTTTCTTTAACAATATTTTGGAGAAAGTTTCTGCATTGGACTTTCAGAACATTTCACATGTGTTTGTGTATCGTCTATGACTCATTTTGCAACTGTTTTCTTTTAACTGATTTGATATAAACTTGCACTAGTAACTGTTTTTTTGTTTATAACAGTTTTAAATACAAGGGTATGGACTTTTACCCGTAACTGTTTTTATTGATAACAATTTTTAAATATATACAAGGGTAATGTTTTTCCGTCCGTAACTGTTTTCATTAACAAATTTCTGAATAAGTACAAAAATAATGATCTTTCATCCGTAACTATTTTCTGTTACAACAGATTTTGAATAAGTACAAAGATGTGCATTTCTACCCGTAAATAATAATCTGCCTCTAACCTGAACATTCGTTTATATTTACGAATATGTTTTTGAAACATTCATTTTACATTTACGAATATGTTTTCTCAGGGTTTTTGAATCAGGCTTTGTATTTTGAGTCTTTGGCTCCTTTTGATTCTGCTCATAATACTTGACTTGTTGGGAAGATGGGTCTTTAGGCTTGAGCTTTGACTTTTTGATAGGCTTCTTTGCTTCATCTTTGCCCTCCATACAGTATAGTCCCCCAAGTGTTTGAGCTTTGAAGGATAAAATCTCGAGCACTTGACTGTTCCTTCCTTGTGGTCCTTTTTCTTAAAAGGAAAAACATACGGGACTCGAAGGTATATAGTTTTTTAGATGATGACTGCTTAACCCTTTTAAACGTCCATAAGAAAGTTGTAACCCTAGACCGGGAGTTTAGTTACTTCCTCGTGTCTTTGCAGGTCTAATATCATCATCTGGTGATGGGTTAACTTTTTGCCTATCATCTAAAACGGTTAGTATAATTTTAACTATACAAAAGTAAAATCGAACGTAATGATACATGACCGGGGGTATTCCTTTTACTTAGAAGTAGTACTTCTTCAGATGAACAACATTCCAACTGGTTGGTAGGATTCTTCCGTCCATAGCCTCGAGCTCATAAGCGCCCTTTCCAGCAATGCCACGGACTTTGTAAGGTCCCTCACAATTTGGATTTAACTTTCCTGCACCAGCTTCCTTCGTTGATTGGAAGACTTTTTTGAGGACGAAGTCCCCAATTTTGAAATATCTGAGGTGAGCTTTTCTGTTGTAATATCGCTCTATAATTTGTTTTTGGGCTGCCATTTGTATTAATGTAGCTTCTCTTCTTTGTTCGAGCAAGTCCATATTTGTCCTCAACTCGTCGTTGTTTGATTCTTCCGTTGCTGTTGTGAACCTTATGCTTGGTTCGCCAATTTCCACGGGTATTAAAGCTTATGCACTGTAAACAAGCGCGAATGGAGTTTCTCCCATAGCTGTTTTTGAGGTAGTCCTGTAAGCCCATAATACCGCTGGTAGTTCGTCTGGCCAGTTTCCCTTGGCTTTTTCCAACCGTTTCTTCAGATTGCTAACGATCACTTTGTTGGTTGACTCGGCTTGTCCATTAACCACGGGATGATATGGTGAGGAAGTGATTCTTTTGATTTGCTAGCTTTCGAAGAATTCTATGATTTGTGAGCCTATAAATTGTGGGTCGTTATCACATGCGATGCTTTTCGGTATTCCAAAGCGGCATATTATATTTCGCTATATGAAGCTCTTCACTTCTTTCTCTCGCACCTGTTTGAAAGATTCTGCCTCTACCCACTTTGTGAAATAATCAGTTCACACGAGTAAGAACCGTACATTTCCTTTAGCTGGGGGAAGGGGTCCCACTATGTCTATACCCCATTTTATGAACAGCCATGGCGATATTACTGGGTAAAGTAGTTCCACTGGTCGATTCATGTTGTTAGCAAATCGTTGACATTTGTCGCACTTAGCAAAGAAACTCATGGCCTCTTCTTCCATGTTGGGCCAATAATACTCTGCTCTGATTAGGGTTTTAACTAAGGACCTTGCTTTCCGCAGTGTCCTTCATGCACCTCCTTCATAACGAACTCTGTTTGATTGGGTCCGAGGCACTTAGCTAAGGGACCCCCAACACATTTTGCGGTATAATGTGTCGCGAATGAGGCAGTACCGAGCAGCTTTTCGGCGAAGCGCTTGAGCTGCTTTCTTGTCCTCGGGTACGATACCATTGTGCAAAAAGTTTAAAAATTTTCTTTCTCCAATCCCATGTTAAGTGGTTAAATGTTACCTCATTTTTATCCTGATCGATTGCTGAATGAAATAGGTGTATGACAATTGCGTTGTCTTTATTCGTCACTTCCGCAACTGCTGCGAGGTTAGCTAATGCATTCGCTTCTACATTCTCTTCCCTGGGTATTTGCATAACTTTCCACGACTGGAATTGTCTTACCAGATCTCGTGCCTTTTCCAAGTCTTGTTGCATTTGAGCCTCCCTAGCGGTGTAAGTCCCCTGCATGTGGTTCACCACTAGTTGAGAGTCATTTTTATCACGATTTGCTCGATTGAGAGCTTCCGTGCCAATTCAAGTCCAGCAATGACAACTTCGTACTCTGCTTCATTGTTAGTTATGGGATAACATTTAATTGCTTGTCGTATCTTTTCACCCGTGGGTGATATTAAAATAATTCCCAAATCAGATCCTTTCACATTAGAAGAGCCGTTAGTAAATAGGGTCCATATTCCTGGATTAGCCCCATTAAAGAGTTGTAACTCTTTTTCCACTTCAGGGATTATGCTAGTATTAAAATCAATGATAAAATCAGCTAAAATTTGAGACTTTATTGCAGTCCTAGGTTGATATATTATGTCATGCTCTCTTAATTCTATTACCCATTTAACTAATCTTCTTGATAATTCTTGTTTACGCAGAATATTTCTCAATGGGTATGAAGTCACAACAGTGATTGGATGACATTGAAAATATGGCCTTAATTTTCTAGCTGCCATGATTAGAGATAATGCTTTTTCTAGATGTGGGTATCTAGTTTCAGCATCTAATAAAGACTTGCTTACATAGTAAATTGGAGATTGTTTACCTTTGTCTTCTCTTACCAGTATTGCACTTACGGCGATTTCTGCAACGGCAAGATAGACATACAACCTCTCCCCCTCCTTCGGCTTAGATAGCAACGGGGGTTTTGATAGATATGCCTTCAGATATTTGAGAGCCTGTTGACATTCCTCAGTCCATTCAAACTAATTCTGATTTTTAAGAACTGAAAAGAATTTAAAACTCTTCTCCGAAGACCTGGAAATAAATCTTCCTAAGGCTGCAATTCTTCCTGTTAGTCGTTGAACTTCCTTTTTTCTCGTAAGTACATTAGGTATCTCATCAATAGCTATAATTTGAGCAGGATTTACCTCTATTCCTCTATTTGATACAAGGAAACCCAAAAACTTACCCGATTCTACTCCAAAGGCGCATTTTTCCGGATTTAATTTCATGTTATACCTGCGCAGGATTTCGAAGGTAATTGAAAGATGTTGGAAGTGATCTTTCGCTTGTGTTGATTTTACCAACATGTCATCAATGTATACCTCCATCGTATCCCCCAGATGTTCTTGGAACATCTTGGTCACCAACCTTTGATACGTGGCTCCAGCATTTTTCAGGCCAAAAGGCATGACCTTGTAACAGTAAGTCCCCCTTCTTGTAATAAAGGAAGTTTTTCCCTCGTCCGAGGGATCCATTTTAATCTGATTATAACCAGAATACGCATCTAGAAAGCTTAATAATTTCATGACCTGTCGTGACATCAATCATTTGATCTATCTGGGGTAATGGAAATGAATCTTTAGGGCATGCTTTATTTAAATCAGTGTAGTCTACGCATACCCTCCATTTACCATTCTTTTTGGGCACCACTACAGTATTTTCTAACCAATTAGGATATTTTACCTCACGTATCGAACCAATTTTCAAGAGTTTCTGTACCTCTTCGTCGATCACTTGGTTCTTGAATTGTCCTTGCTTTCTTTTCTTTTTCTTGACAGGTACGAAGGATGGATCTTCATTTAATTTATGAGTCATCACTTCCGAAGGAATACCTGTCATGTCTAAATGGGATCAAGCAAAGCAATCTGCGTTAGCCTTTAAATATTCAATTAACTTACCTATTCTGCTGGGGCTTAGCCTCGTGCCTATGTGGACTTTTTGTTTGAGCTTCAGCTCAAATAGTGGAACAGCTTCGAGTTCCTCCGTAGTCGTTTTGATATGCTCATCCTCTTCTGGTTCCTGAATGACATCAGGTCTGGAATCCATGTCCGCATGTTTTGATATTTCTTCCGAGGTGACTTGGTTCTCCTTCTCGTGGTTACCTTCTTCCACACCTATTTGAACAACAGTTTTTACTGTACCTGTATGATTAACAGATGCTTCCGTACCTATTTGAACGAACCTTTCATCTTTTGATTTCTTTGCTTCTTCATTTTTGTTAGAGTATGCTGCGGAATTTATATTCCTTGAGGTTTGCTGATCGCCTCGTATCTGTTGAATTCCCCATTTAGAAAGGAATTTAATTACCTGATATAAGGTAGATGGAACAACTTTCATCTTATGGATCCATGGTCTTCCCATGATCACGTTATAGGCCATGTCAGTATCATTGACTTGGAATCT
>ML285850.1:0-91975 GCA_005239495.1 Nicotiana undulata
ACCATCAGTAGTTGCTATGCCTAAGCCAAAAACAAAAAAACAAAAAAACAAAAAAAAAAAAAAGCAAAAGAAGAAGAAGACAATAGAAACCAAAGAGCAGGGAAAGAAAACTAAGGCTTGGAGTTAAAAAGATTTAACCTCTTACCTATTGAGAGCAAAAGTGTATTCTCAAGAAAATGGTAAGTAATAATTAATTACCTTATATTATATTTATACAGTTTAATCGATATTTTTTTATAATCGAGTTTAAATTCTATTATTAAGGTCAATTAAACACAATTGCATGTAACTCTAACTAATAAGTATTGATTGATAACCCAACATAACTAATAAATATTGATTGATAATCCAATATTGAAGGAAAATGTTTTTCTTATCAAAAGAAATAAAAATATAGTCCAAAACTCCTTCTCAACCTTCTTCACTCTCACCAACTCACCCCGTCTTCTCTCTCCAAATTTCTTTTTTCTTTTAAATTTTAGTTTTTCCGTTACCACCCCTCAACCCCCCACCCTCCCCCGAGGAAATTTTTTTTTTTTTTTTTTTTTTTTTTTTTACCTTTTTCTTTTTTGCAATTTCAAATTTCTGTTTTTTCGGTTTTCTGCACCACCCAACCCTCACCCACCCCTCATTGCCCCCCACCCCGCACAACAAAAGTTTTTTTTTTTACTTTTTTTTGTAATTTCAATTAAAATTATTTTTTAAATCTATTTTTTAGTTTTAGTTTTTTTATTTTTCGGTTTAAAGGTTCAAAATTTTACAAGTTCCAAAGTTATGAGTTCGGAGGTTTATGTATTTGGAGGTTTACGGGTTTAGAAATTATAAAATTTACGGGTTCGAAATTTTGCGCTTTCGAAAGTTTAGCGGTTCAGAAGTTTATGAAATTTGTGGGTTCGGAAGGTTGTTGATTCAAAAGTTTATGGCTTCATGTTTATTATACATAAATTATTAATCAATACTCTTAAGAAATTATTTTCCTTAATTTGCGTACCAAACACAAAAAAATAAATAAGATTACTACTTATTTTCCAAAAAAATATTTTCTTGAAAAACATTTTCCACGAAAAACATTTTTCGTTATACCAAACACACCCAAAGTTTAAAATTAATTTATCGATCTTATAGCTCTGATGACAATTAAGTAATTGTGCTACAAACTTGCTAGGAGATTTAAAAGTTTCTCTTTGTGGAAGTGAATTCATTCAACGTTGACTTGAATTATTACCCGTAGGTATGTAAATTCTCAGGCCATCTCTAATCCTTCTTCATTTTCCTATAATGTGGGTAATTTTTGCCATAATAAAACTCCAATTCTTTTCTATTTTTGCTCTCAAAATAGGGATGAATAGTGTTCCCCCAAATATGGGGTACACTATTCATCTCCCTCATTACTATTTATGCATATTTTATATTATTTTATTATTTAATTCTTTTAATTTATCTCTTTATATATACATAATTATGTTTATATAATATCTTTATAGTATTAATTTTACATCTTAACTTTGGCTTATATATTTGATAAATTAATTTTCGTGCATTTATTACTTTTACGTAAAATTGTAAATTAATTTTATTCTAAGTTATAATTGTACAAAAAATATATAATCATCTCAAAAAATGAATTGTGCAAATATAAAATATTACATGTTGCTAAAATTGAGAAGTGATCTTAATGCACCAATTCAAGATGATTTGGAAGGTCCACCTCCAACAGTAGATGGAAATCAATGATTTCAAGAATTTTTAGCTCGACATAGACAATTAAGGACAAAGATGCTCATTTTGCACTTCGTAATGCATTAATAGATCATTTAGGGGAGAATATTAGAGGTTGAAGTTGAATATTTATGTAGTATTTCGAATGAATTTTATCGTTATGTAATATGTATTTAATTAATCTTCCATCACAATAATTTCACTTTTATTTGAATTATTAGTTAATCTATAATAATCGCTTACAAATTATATTATTTAAAAATTTATGAAATTGTTTTAATGGAAATTACAAATTAATGAAAATAAAAAATAAAAAATAAAATGAAAGATAATAATATAATATAGAAGAGAGAGAAGAATATAACATTCTCTTTTGAGAAAAAATAGGAGAATGGTTTGAATAAATTATCCTCAAAATAAGAAAATCTCCATTTTGGGAACCAAAATAAGAGTAAAGGGTGGAGATGGCCTTACAAAACGAATGAATTTATTGGTTTCACAACCTATAATAATTATCCTCTAAAAGCACAGTGTATTTTTTTTTTCCCAACACTTTAGTGTGTCGTGTTATCTTTGGCATGTTGATCCAGGAAATGATAAATACACCCCTATTGGCCCTAGTGATTTTTGTAGAGTTATGCTCTTGTATTATTGTATACAGTCTTGTCCAATTTTGTGTGGTTAATCGAGATTGAAGTGGCATGTCAAGGTTCGACCGCAAGTTATATCGGATCGTCACATGAAGATATATTGTCAAGCTCGTAATTCAAGGACCAGTCGAGATCGAGACCTGGTGTGATAAAAATCGAGCAAGATCAAAGGAAGCATGCTGAGTCGAATGACAGAAAGCCTAGATATCCATGATCATGGCGAAAATCTCGGTACGTATCAAATCAAGACCGGTTAATTGGCCAATCATAATATTTCCTTTTGTATTTTGAATTATACAATAAGTAGAACTCCTCTACTATATAAAGGAGGTTCTAATCATTTTGTAAGGATCACATTCACGCAAAATAAAGCAATATATTATATTTTCTCTCTTAAAGTTCTCATACTATGTTATTCAGTTCATATCTTTCAATATCATACTCATTTGGTTCGATGGAGACATAGCTCGAGGGCCAAAGCTGCGCATTACATTGGTGTGCTCTATTTTTATTTACAGTTAATTTCTAATATTAATTTACATATTTTCCAATTTGTGCCAAGCGAAATCACATATCGTTAAAACCACTTATAAATTTAATTGTTATCCGATCTTAACGGTAAACAGTTTGGCGCCCACCATGGGGCTAAGGATAATAATGATTGCCTAGTGCTTATTTTCATAACACACATTGCTTTACACTTGTTCTTGTAAGCGTTTTGGATTCCAGGATCAGCATGTCGAATTTTCAAGCAGCACCCACACACATCGACAACGGCCTCGGTTTTCACGGCGAAAATGACAACATAGCCGCCCCAAGGAACGAGGTGACTCTGGTTGACCTCGATGGAGTTCCAGTTGAAGACCCCGTCGACGTCAGTTCCCATATTAATGCAAATTTGGTCGTCGATCCCGAATATAGCGTCCACAGAGATGTTCGATCGGCCGATCAGAATGCACATGGCCGCGAAGAAGGAGGGATTAGCCTTCCCGTGATATTCGGGATGTTGCAGGCTCAAAAAGATGCAATAGCACAATTCCAAAACCAGAACCTTGCACCAAGCAGGATTGATCCTGAACCATCACAGGAAGTTGTTCATAGGGCCGAATCGGTGCCAAGAAGACCAAACAAAAATGAATGAGGCACCAATCCCGCTATCATAAAGATCTTGTGGAGCTAACGAAGCGGGTTGAATCAGGAGAGAAGAAAATCGAAGCCAACGACAAGAAGGTAGAAACATACAACTCCAGAGTTGATCAAATTCTGAGGGCACCACCGATTTTAAAGGGTTTGGATTCAAAGGAGTTCGTGCAAAATCCCTTCCCCCCGAACGTGGCTCCTAAACCTATTCCAAATAAATTCCGCATGCCAGAAATCCCCAAGTATAATGGAACTACTGACCTAATGAGCATGTTACTTCTTACACATGCGCGATTAAGGGGAACGATCTAGAGGACGATGAAATCGAGTCCGTATTGCTGAAGAAATTCGGGGAGACCTTATCAAAGGGGGAAATGATATGGTACCATAATCTTCCACCCAAATCCTTCGATTATTTTGCCATGCTCACAGATTCCTTCGTTAAAGCACAGCGGAGCCATAAAGGCCGAGACCAGGAAGTCGGACCTCTTCAAAGTGAAGAAGAAAGATAACGAGATGCTCAACGAGTTTGTGTCTCGGTTCCAGATGGAACACATGGAACTACCATCGGTTGCCGATGCTTGGGCCGTTCACACCTTCACCCAAGGATTAAACGTACGAAGCTCGGTGGCCTCACAACAGTTGAAACAGAACTTGATCGAATACCGAACTGTCACCTGAGCCGATGTACATAATCGGTATCAGTCAAAGATCAGGGTCAAAGGACCAATTGGGAACTCCTTCGGGTCCGTTCATCCTATCAGGCCCGTCGATAGAGTTAAAAGGGATATCGACCTGGAGACACAGTCAAACAGAGATCGTTACCAACCATAAAATGGAGATTGGAGAAACAACGAGCCTGGACGCAATCCCGTCCGAGGTGATAGAAGAAATGATCGAGGTCAAGCTGTTGAGGGCTCATGACCAAGAGTGATTTTGATAGGAATGTCGAGCCCAAAAAAGCACCGCGACTATCGGAATACAACTTCAACGTTGATGCGTCGCCATCATATTAGCCATCGGGCGCATCAAAGACACTAGGTGGCCTCGACCTCTGCAGAATCATCCGGCCCAAAGGAATCCTAATCAAATGTGCAAGTACCATGGCACCCATGGCCATAAAATAGGGAATTGCAGGCAACTAAGGGATGAGGTAGCTCAGTTGTTCAATGAGGGGCATCTTCGAGAGTTCTTAAGCGATCGGTCTAAGAACCATTTCAGAAACAAAGATTCAAATAGACAGAACGATCACGGGGAACCACAACACGTGATCCACATGATTGTTGGAGGGGTCGATATTCCACAAGGACCCATATTTAAGCGCACTAAGGCGAGACCACCAAACGCGAAATAACATTGCTAGTGAACGTGGCCGGGACCATCCAAGAAACGAAGTTCCATATGATCGAGGGTAACATGATGTATAACGCCCTTTTTGGAAAGCCATGGATCCATAACATGAGGGCATTACCCTCGACCCTTCACCAGGTTTTGAAGTTTCCGACATTAGAGGGGGTTAAAACGGTATATGGGGAGCAGCCCGCCGCTAAGGAAATGTTTAGCAGTCAATGGAGTGATACCAGTATCGGCACTCTCTACAAAAGGATTGGATCCAAAGGGAAAACAGGAGGCCAAATAGAAACCACAGACACCGGCCTTGACCCAATTGGATAAGCAAGGGATCGACGAGGATGACGACTATAGGATCCCTCGATCCTTCATAATTCCCGATGACTCCGACGCCACCAAGTCAACGGTTGAAGAGTTGGAAAATATCACACTGACCGAGAATCAGCCCGAACGAAAGGTAACCTGGGCACGAGGCTAACCCCCAAGCTCAGGAAAACTTATTCAATTCCTTAAAGCACATAAATTGCTTTGCTTGATCCCACTTCGATATGACAGGATCCCACCGGAAATTACCACTCACAAACTAAGCCTGGATCTGAAATTCCGCCCAGTGAAGCAAAAAGAAGGCCCCAGTCCGAGGTCAAACATGCCTTTATCAATGACTAGGTAACCAAACTTCTCAAAATGATTACTCACTCTATACCTCACGGTAGTTTGAATGATTTTGCCTAATTTTGATTTCTCAAGTCCAAATGGGTATTTCACGAAACAAGTGATAAGTGCTCAAGTCGAGTCTTACTATCTCTAGGTTCGACCTTTTAATTGGGGATATCAATTTCTTGAGTTCACCCCAATTTCTTGTTAACCAAGTTTTCCTATCGGACATATTAGGAGAAGAAGCATTAATGCCCCTGTCAGGAGGTGTGACAGGTTGTCCATGGAGAGTTTGAGAAGGGGTCAAGGTAGGCCTAAGAAGTACTAGGGATACGTGATTAGGCAGGACATGTCGTTGCTTCATCTCACTGAGGACATGAACCTTGATAGGAGGGTGTGGAGGTCGAGGATTAAGGTACAAGGTTAGTAGGTAGTTTATAGTGTTCACCAATAGGCTTAGTAGCATGCATGCCCCTTCATATTCTTAGATTTTTATTACGTTATGTGATTTTGTTCACCTCAGGTATTGTATTCCATGTTGCTATTTTTGGTACTATTTATCCTTTATCTCTCCCTTTTTTCTCTTCTATCTTTCTTCCTTCCTTGCTTCCCTATTCTTCTTCTTGCCCTTCCTGAGACGAGGGTCTATTGGAAACAACCTCTCTACCCATTAGGTAGGGGTAAGGTCTGCATACAGACTATCCTCCCTAGAACCCACATGTTGGGATCAAACTGGTTATGTTGTTGTTGTTGTTGTAGTCTCTCTTTCTCAAGTAGAGACTAAGTCAATTAGGCTTGAATCAATGTTTGCAACCATCAATTCTCAAATTCAATCAAGAACTAGGGTTAATATCATATACCCAATCATAAATAAGCCCGAAATCAATCACCCATTAAGTACCCATACTAGGGTTGGGTCACAACCCTAGCTAAGGGTTTAGCTACTCATGGAAAATGAAGAAATTAAAGAAGAAACTAAGATAAAATTCATAATAGATGATTAAGGGAAGAAACTATGATGTTAAAATGTTAAACTATTACAAAGTTACTTAATACAGTAAAAAATAACGACTATTTATTCTCAGGCGCACTAAAACTTAACTTAAGAATGACAAAAAGATCTATTTATACCC
Organism: Nicotiana undulata; assembly: GCA_005239495.1. Classification (NCBI taxonomy): domain Eukaryota; kingdom Viridiplantae; phylum Streptophyta; class Magnoliopsida; order Solanales; family Solanaceae; genus Nicotiana; species Nicotiana undulata. The sequence goes on from ML285850.1 coordinate 6,647, forward strand.
AGCTAAAATTATCAGACAAAATTTCCCATGCGGAGGTTGTGCGGCCGCACAATTCTGTGTGCGGTCCGCACTTTGAAGCTAACTTGACAGGGTGGCCTTCTGAAGCCGCATAAATCTGGGGTGCGACCGCACTTCCTCTGATTGTGTGGACCGCACATTTATGAGTGCGGCCGCACTCTTGATCTTGGGTTGGAACTTGGCACTTTCAGCGGACTGCACATTTTTAGTGCAACCGCACAATAATAATGCACTCCTCACATCTTCAGGCCCCCGAAACAGAACTCCATGGTTCTTGTCTTCTGCGACCGCACAATAATCATGCGGTACGCACTTTGTGAAGGGATTCTGTAAGTGGATCTTCAGAGTTTGTGGCCGCACACAGTATTGTGCGGTCCGCACTTTGGTCCTTGTCTAATTTTACTCCCTTTTTAGTTGATTTTCATTTCTTTGGCTTGTTCCCCAATATTCATGCAAGAAAGCACATTTCATTATTTCTCGGGAATACCTTTAAGCATTTTTTAGCTAAAACGTAAGTAAAAGAGAGCAAATAAGCAGTCAAAATCCCTACTTATCAACTCCCCCAAACGTAAGCTTTTGCTTGTCCTCAAGCAATTAAGGCATTGCCCACCTCCACTAGAAAAAGGGCTATTTCAGCTGGTCTAAGTTGAATTAAATACACATCAATTGGGACCAACAATTACCCACACACTCATGTATCATTAACAATCCTATGATTTGAATTTTAAAGCACAAATAGCTCTAATATGACGCTTGAGCATCAAGAGTTGATTTTGTTCATCAAGGAAGTTCGCACTTTCATGTAGGTCACTGTGGATCCCAAACTCCTCCTCCTATACTCTCCGTAAGCTCATATCACTTAAGAATATAACACTCAATGCAATGATTCGAGAAAGGTTCGCTCATCACTCTCAAAAGAATGTCACAAGCCCGGCTCTAAGTACCATATGCTTGCCCCTCATATAGCTCACAACTAATGTAAGTTTACCCGACTTGAAATCACGTAGGGATTTTTCGGCATGTAATGAAGGCTTTTGTATTAAGGAGGAAAATATTAGAATGGAATTGGTTCATCTTTCCTTTAGCAGTCCATTTTCTCTTTTTGGCTCATATTTTTCCGACTCTTTGAGTCATTTTCTTTTTCCGTAGGGGAACTAGAGAAACTTGACATCACTCTTTCTTTTTCATGCTATTCATATTCTCCTTCTTTGTTTCTCCATGATTTGCACTTTTGTTTCCTTTTGAATTCTTTCAACCCTTTCACATTATTCACTTTCTTTTTTATGTTTTTCACATGTTCTTTCTTTATTTTTCTTTGCCTTTCCTATACTTCATTTCTTTTCTCCTTGTGTGCCTTGATACCATCTTTAAACTCCTCGTCTCTCCCCCAAACTTAAGATTTCACCATTTGTTTCTCATGAGTGCTAAAGAAAGCTCGGATGCCAAGAGAGGGTAACTATAAAACAGGTAAAGGCGTATAACGTGGTTATCGAATAAAAGCGGCTTTAGGCTCAAAAAGGTTGACTAAGGATGATATCATTGGTGGGCCATGGAAGGTTTCAAAACGGGTCAAAGAGAGCCTACAATCACTTCTCAAGCCAAGGTAACTTAGAATTTCTCCTAGAAACACATTCAGGGCAAGTTCTAGACCATTCACACGGGTACTTAGACTTGTAACAAAATACCTCACTTCTCACACAAACGGATTGTTAAAGAGGCTAGAGTTGAGGGCCCAAAACAACCGCATTTAAGATTGAAACTCTCTAATGGTTCAACTAAACAACCCGATGATTGCATAAGTCAATACAAGAGTCACAAGGTCACTAACTAGAGCCATTTCTTTCCCAAAACTTATTTTTAACCATAGCCGTGTGGTTAAGTGTGTTGGTACCAAGTGAAGCATGATCGACCCTTATTTATTCATTTACACTACTGTCTCTACCTAAACATCAAGAACGGACTCGATCCCTTAAGAAAGATGTCACGCCATCCATCATTGGGAAGAGCCACCCGATTTACACAAAACCCACATTTGGAAAGAGCCGTGGCATAAATAAAACCAAATTCTTATTGTTCACTTAAACGTAAAAAGAATCTAACAAATCAAAAATAATCTAACAAATCAAAAAGAAGCTAATAAGGTAACTAAGAAGCTATACTTTTATGAAAATAAAATGAAAAAACTATGAAATAAACTACTGAAAGTATGGCAAATGAATATATAGACCGAAGGGAATAGAATATATACAAGAGGGATGAATGTATACATAATGAGGGAGAAAATAAAGATAAAATAAAAAGAGTATTAAAGTTATTACAGGCCAAATGTCATCAAATTTCATCAAATGTCATCCAAAATAAACCAAAATAGACCACTCCTTGAATAAGAACAAGCATTGTCCTCAATACTTAGCAAAATAAAAAACCTGTGAGGGTAGAGAGTAGAGAAAACTCCCTATGTGCTCTCAGGGTGACTGGCAGCATCACCACCCTCGTCTCCTCCAACTGTATCTCATCATCACCTGGCTGAGGGACAATAGGGTTGGTGATCATCTGAAGCATCTCCTCAGCAGTGGGGGCAGTGACATCTGGCTCGTCAGACTGGCTAGCTGGTGCCTCTGGTGATGGTGTTGCTGGGTCTGTTGGTACTGAGGGATATGTCTACATCAGTAGGTCAAATGGAAAATCACCCGCCGTTGCTATCTTCGTCATCTCCTTTCTCAAGCTCTCCACTGATTTCTTTGAAGCATGGGATTTCCTCATTTTCTTCACCTACTTGGTCAACTCCTCAATAGCTCCCCCGTGAGCCACCAGTGTATACATAATAGTCTTCTGGTTCTCCTGAATCTTCTTTAATGTTTCCTCCACTGATAGAGGGACCTATGGCATTGCTAGAGTAATGGACTGTGCTGCAACAATATTGGATATGTCAGACAACTTAGAAGTGGCTATTAACATCCAGTTGTTGAAGCTCGCCAATGTTTGGGAGACTCGTAGTGTAGTAAATGGATAAGTGGATGAGGCTGGATATGGCACTGAAGCTAATGGTCTATAAGACAAAGGTGGTGACATGTCAGCTGCTGTGAAAGGCATGGGAAATGTAGATGGCTCAACAGCAGACTATGAACCCACTACCGATGGCTCATTAGACTGGCCAACAGTGATAGTGACTTCATCCTTGAACTTTGGGTTGTCAGCATCCTGCAGGTGGTACCATGTGAAGGGCTTCTTGGCCCTTACTTTCGTATCATATGGCCTCGGCTCCACCTTTGCATCGTTGAAATACTCTGTGAGGGTGTTTGGATAAGAGTAGGATCTTTCACCTTTTCGGACAGCTAATATGATATTGGTTGACATGATGGCACCTGCATTGATTGGGTACCCATCCATAATAGAAGCCACCAAAACTGCTCGGGAAGTGGGAGATTGTTCTCATTTAAACTCGGATCAATACAATTGCACACAAAGGTCTGCAACCCTTTAGCTTCAAAATTGAGGGTGGCCCGGAGGATAGGAACCCCTGATATGATCCATGGTGGTGGTGGTCCTCAGGCATCTAAAATCATAGCTAGCCAGGGGCGAGCTGCATCACCCATAACGAGTTTCTCTAGGTACTGGACTGCCTCTACCTCCTCAAAGCCCAGGTAAGTGTTACAAAGTCAGGGGTCGAATCCGACTTTGAAATTTCTCACTTTTGTGATCTTGGTACCCTTCTTTATGTGAGCCATATTGGCGTAGAACTCCCTAACCAAGTGCTCATTTGCATCGATGACACTTTGGGTGAACCACCTCTACCCCTTTAGCTCTTGGAATTGTCTAAGGACATTTGGATTGTGAATATACAAATCCTTAATTAAGAACTGTCGCTCAAGTGAGAGCGATCTCTGGGGCCACCACTCTCTGAATCGTGTGAAGGCCGTCAAACTCACAAACTGATACTCCCATATTTCCTTCTTCCTCGATCTCTCTAGGCCGCACACTCGAGTGTCCCCTCCTCTACCATCATCCAGGACATCATCATCATCATCATTATCATCATCATCATCATCATCAATTGCTACTGGTGCTGGAGGTGTAGGTGTAGAGGAGGGATCTGAACCCTGGCTACCGGTATCGGAACCCTCAGAAGAACTTCTTGTAGTGGAGGGTTTGTTGCGCAATTGATATCTCCCAGTGGGCTGTGGTGGGTGGGACTGGGCGTCAGGCTGTACCTCCATTGAATGACCCTTGGAGGTTCCCTAGATGGGGCATAGGAACTGGATTAACCATTGTCTGCAATACAAGGTACATAAGTTAGTTGGAGTTCAAAACAGGTTAAACAATTGCAGGATAACAATTCACAGAAAAGGCAGTGCGGACTGCACAATTTTGAGTGCGGTCGAAGACTGTCATGTGCGGACCGCACAATTTTAAAATGCGGTCGCACACCCTTAACTGCAGACCACACAATTTTGAGTGCAGACGCACATCCTAAAGTGCAGACCGCGCATCCTGAAGTGCGGATCACACAATTCTGAGTGAGACCGCATAATTCTGAGTGCGGCCGCAGAATTCTGAGTACGGCCGCACAATTTCAAGCCGAGACACTAGTTTTCTGAACTTCCAAAGTGCGGTCACACATGTTTTTCTACGGCCACACAATTTGTTCAGCGGACCGCACAATTTTGAGTGTGGTACGCACTTTTCAAGCACAAGTTTGCCTTAATCAACTGATCTGTGGACCACAAAAAGTTGTGTGCGGCCGCACAATTTAAGCACATACGACAGTGACTTTAGGGTTCTTGCAGTATTTTCACAAATTAGACATGGTATTTGAAATTAAACATGATCGATGATCTACCCAGTCCTCATTGAGCATACATGAAATTACCCACACGGTTTTAAGCATTTATTAGGAACATTTGAAAATTTTAGACCTAAAAATAACTAAACTAATCAAGAACAAAAATTAAGAAAAATAGGAAAGTCTAACATGGATTGAACATACCAGTGATGAACAAATGCAGGTGAGAATCTAGGCTTGATGAATTGATTATGGAGTGTGAGCAATTTTGTGATGCACAGTGTTTGTTTAGGGTTCAAGAACTCAGAGTGTGGAAAGTTGTGAATAGTGCTTAGAGGCCCTATTTATAGGTTGACCAAGTTGGTCAAAAATAGAGTTGAGTGCGGCCGCACAATTTTGAGTGCGGTCCGCACTCTTTACCTGAACCTTGGTTGAGATTGTGCGGTCCGCACAAAAGTGAGTGCGGTCGTAGAAATTTGTGCGGTCCGCACATTTTTGTGTGCGGCCGCGTATTGGCATGTTCTATGCAACTCCAAACTTCAGAGAATTCACGGATTTGGGTCTCCACTTGTGAGGCTGCACAAATAATTGTGCGGCCGCAGAGTCTTCTCTACGGTTGAACTCAGTATTGTGCGGTCCGCACTTTTTCAATACTTGTCCAATTTTTCAATCACAGTCCCTGCAATGCACACTCATTCCTGCAATTCACTTCAAAACCAGTTAGATCAATACAAAACCTATCTAAAAAGGAAGAAAATGAAAACTGAAAAGAAACAAGGGTTGCCTCCCATGAAGCGCCTGATTTAACGTCGTGGCACGACACAGGTTACCATCAATCACTTGAGATGAATTAACGCCACAATGTGGCCATCATCAACTTTGCCAAGATAATGTTTCACCTAGTGACTATTGACTCAAAACACTTCATCATTTTCGTTCTTCAAATCTAATGCATCGAATGGTGTCACATGAACAACCTCAAATGGACCACTCCGCTTGGACTTCAACTTTCCCGTAAACATCCGCAATCGAGAATTGAACAATAGCACAAGATCACCTTCTTTGAACTCTTTGTTCCGGATGTACTTGTCATGGAGGTACTTCATCTTGTCCTTGTATAAGGACGAACTTGAATATGCATGATACCGTAATTCATCAAGATCATTCAATTGTGCCACCCTTAAGTTGGCGGTGACATCCCATTCAAGATTAAGCTTCTGCAATGACCACATAGCCTTGTACGGAGACATACCGATCGGTGTTTTGTAAGCCGTCATATAAGCCCAAAGAGCATCATCAAGTTTCTTTGATCAATCCGTCCGATTGGCATTCACGGTCATTGACAAAATACTCGTGATCTCCCGATTGGAGACTTCAACTTGCCCACATGCTTGAGGATGATAGGGAGTTGATACTTTGTGAGTAACACCATACTTTATGAGTAAGGTATCAAAAGCTTTGTTACAAAAGTGCAATCCCCCATCACTAATAATGGCCCTTGGAGTACAAAATCTCCTGAAGATGTTCTTTTTCAAAAATGCCACCACACTTTGCGCTTCATTGTTAGGCAAAGCCACGACTTCAACCCAATTTGACACATAATCCACGACTACCAATATGTAAGCGTTCCCACAAGAGCTAACAAACGGACCCATGAAATCAATGCCCCACACATAAAAAATGTCAATCTCCAAGATGGTGGTGAGGGGCATCTCGTTTTTCTTAGAAATACCGCCGGCCCTTTGACATTCATCACAATGCTTGATGAGATCGCTAGCGTCCTTGTAAAGAGTAGGCCAATAGAATCCACAACTTAACACTTTTGTTGTCGTTCTAGCTCCACCATGGTGACCGACCACCATATGGTAGTGGAAAGCCTCGAGAATTTCCACTTGTTCTTCCTCCGGCACGCATCGTCGAATCACACCTTCGGTACAAATCCGAAAGAGATACGACTCATCCGAATAATAGTCAAGGCAATCCCTTTTGAGCTTCTTCCTTTTGTTTGAAGAGAACTCATTAGGTACAATACTACTCACAAGATAATTGGTAAGTCGGCGAACCATGGCATCCCGGTCATTGAAATGGCAAGAAGTTACTCGTCGAGGAATGAGTCATTTATCTCAAGGGCGTCATGCAGCCTCCCCTCCTCATTCAAACGAGACAAGTGTTTCGCCACTTGATTTTCACTACCCTTGCAGTTTTGAATCTTTAGATCAAACTCTTGCAAAAGAAGAACCTACCGCATTAATATTGCTTTAGAATCTTTCTTGTTCATCAAATACCAAAGTGACGCATGGTCGGTGTGAACAATCACCTTTGTACTCATCATGTACGATCGGAACTTCTCCATAGAAAAAACAATAGCAAGGAGATCTTTTTCGGTCACTATGTAGTTGACTTGGGAATAATTCATGGTATTACTAGCATGGTAGACCAGATTGAAGATTTTGTTGATACGTTTCCCCAACACTTCTCCAACCTCCACATCACTTGCATCACACGTGAGCTCAAAAGGCAAACTCCAATCCGTTGCAGTGATAATAGGAGTAGTAGTCAACTTGAACTTGAGAAATTCGAATGCCTTCATACAATCTTTGTTGAAATGGAACTTGGCATCCTTCTCCAAAAGTTTACTCAAGGGGTTTACCACCTTAGAAAAGTCCTTGATGAATCTGCGATAGAACCCCGCATGACCCAAGAAGCTCCTAACTTCCTTCACGGATGTAGGGGGGGGGGGGGGGGGGGGGGGAGTTTGGAGATCACCTCAATTTTGGCCTTGTCGGCCTCAATACCAGCTTGAAGTTTTGTGGTCGAAGACTATGCCTTCCTCGACCATGAAGTGACATTTTTCCCAATTCAAAACCAAGTTTGTTTCCTCACATCTTGCCAAAACCTTGTCCAAGTTGTCGAAACACTCATAAAAAGAATTTCCCACCATGGAAAAGTCATCCATGAAGACCTCAAGAAAATCCTCCACCATATTGGTGAAGATGGCCATCATACATCGTTGAAAAGTTGCTAGTGCATTGCATAACCCAAATGGCATCCGCGAGAATGCGGAAGTACCATAGGGACAAGTGAAAGTAGTCTTCTCTTAGTCTTCGAGAGCAATAAGAATTTTATTGTAGCCGGAATATCCATCAAGGAAACAATAAAAAGCACGTCTGGCCAATCTATCAAGCATTTGATCAAGAAATGGAAGTGGAACATGATCTTTCCGAGTGACTTTGTTGAGCTTCCTATAGTCCATGCACACTCTCCACCCGGTGACCGTTCTTGTGGGGATTGTCGCGCCCCCTTTTTATATCGCACGGGTTAGGTACGGAGAGATCGGGTTTATGACATTTTGGACAACTCCTTAAAGGAAAAGGGTTTAAGGAAGAGTCGCCACCTAACGATTTTCATGGTGCGTTAGGGCATCTAGAGTTGATAACTCATAAACTAGTTTGCATTACCAGAGATTGGGTAAGGGCTTGAAATTATCCCAAGGGGAAGGTGTTAGGAACCCCTCAAGATCCACAAATGTGGGTCCCAACCAAGAGATTTTGTGAATTTGGACAGTGAACAAGTAGCAAGTAAGGTTCATATAAGAGGGGATTTCAAACAAGTATAAAAATCTTTGAAGGTTTTGGAAAAACATTAGAATAAACATTTGAAAAGAACTGTCCTAGGTTTAAAGTAATACGGATCACATCAATGCAATACCCGGTATGTCACTTCCTCAAAGAGACGGCTACATGTGGTATTAGCGCACCGGTCATCATATCCGCATTCTACCCTTCCCACCCCGCAAAGGTTATTTAAAGCGCGTGTGTTGGTCGCGAATGCTTATTGCGTGCTATTACCCGTCCCATCCTATCAGCCCTGGAGGGTGTTTAGGACTACTATTCCTACAAGGCGAGTACTAGACTGACCCCTAGGTTTAAAGGATAAACTCTAAGCGACATACAATAACAATTAGGACTACATATAGAGGGAGCATATAAAAGCAAATATGGGCTCATAAATCTCTCCACAGGTTATATACGTACATAGCACGACTCAAGCACATAAAGGAGTCTGAAGGAAAGAGTTTTAAAAAAGAAAATTTTAAGTTTGAAAACAGTAGGCTTAGGAACTTTGGTTTTCAGAAAATAAGGCAAGAAGTCAATTAAAACATAGCAGTTTACAGAAGAAGAATTGATTGAAAAAATCCAGTAATTCAAAGGCAATAGTAGGATTAAAAATGCACAGCAGTTTCGATGGAGTTTCAAATAAACGGATGAATAACCAATAATCATAAGTAAAGTAAGACTTGAAAGTAAAACTGAGTAGTTTCAAACAGGGGTGACTTACTTTGAAATCAGTGATTCAAAAATAAAGCAAGAATCAGTAGTTTAAAGAAGCTTTAGTAAAGGAGAGTGAGTGCACAACTTCAAGAACCAATAATTTTAAGATAGAGCAAGGATTCAGACAAAAAAGTGACTCTGTAAGAGGGAGGGTTTGTTTTGAAAATCTATTAATTGCTGGGCAAACAAGAGTGAGACACAACAATGTTCTCAAGTTATCAGAAGAGACTGATTAGCTTTACAGGTCATTTTTAATACAAACAGAACATAACGGTTGATAAGTGTTACGCCTAAGGTTTGCCTAGGTGTCGTACACATTGCCTATTTTGTTTTGAAAAGTGAGCATGCATACTTTAGTCCTTATTTTAACGACATGCGAGAAAAAGATACATTTACAGAAAACATTTTAAAACCTTTAACCGTATTTTAGTGAGATTACTAGATTAGAACATTAACTAGGCGTTTAACAGGGCGCAACGGAAAACAGGCATTTTGAAAGTAAATTCCTAAAGAGCAGGATATCTAGTGCACACATGAAAAAGTACAACCCTATAGGCATGTCTTCTACATGCAATGCTTGTGAAGATGCAGTAGTAGTACATTATGACAGTTTTGTCACTTGGTTAATTGTGAGCAGGGCTTATAAAATGACAGAAATATAACAGTTATGCTGAAATAAGAACCTAAACACGATTTCTAATGCATGGTATGCATGTCCTAAGCATGCTACTATTACAAACATAGGTAAGTAAAATCCTATAGTCATGTTTTCTACCCATACTATACTAAACATGCATAGCCCCCTCCCACATTCACTATCCAGCCCCAATTATTCGTTTACAAGTTATTACATGCCAATAATAATAAATTACATTAATGAAAGGAAAAATAAGAAGCTACTTCTATAGGGAGCCTTCAATCAGGCCCAATCTCCCAGCCCCACTCCTTTCGAGTTTCACATCCTTACACGACCTAGGTGCGGAAAAGCTCCCTAGGGCCCCAAATGGGTCCCTGGCCAATACCAACACCCAAGCAAAATTGCCAAGATTTTAGCAAGGTGCAGTGTGGAATTGCCAGCCTTGTGTGTCAAAGTTCAATGAGTACTCAGGGGTACTCAAGGCAATGCTTACACGAAGGGGGTAGGACCTAATTTCTAAGAGTAGTGTGAAGTGCCAGGAGTGATGTTAAGAAGAAAAGAAGAGTTTTGAAAGAGACAATGTTTGAAAGGGATTCAGTTGGAAAAAATAGCTTTTGAAAACAGCAGTAGGATCAGAGAGGTAACAGACCAGTCAAAACAATTTCAGCAGTACACAAAGGACAATCTTCACACAAGGATAATGGGGGTTGGGGACAAATAAATCACATAATAGGCAGAAGTTCTTATGATTAATGCAAATGACAATACACAGATTCAAGAATACTTGATCTAAAATAGTTACAGAAAATCAGAGAGACTTCAAAGAATCAGGAAAAACAACAGAATTCAAACTAAACATGACATTAAACAATCTTAGGACACTGGAATAGACAACAACATATAAGCGATAGTCTAATTACTGATTCAGTTAGAGAATGCAGATCCTAAAGTGATAAGACACGACTGGCATTCATAGATAAAACAAAGAGATTAAGTGCATGTTGAGCAGCAGAACCACAGATAGAAGCAAATTATAAATAATAAGAACTGAAACAAGTAAAAGAGCATGTTGTTGATGAAACTTTAAAATTAAGATAGGACATACCAGTGAAAAGAAAGCAAGCAGAATGAAAGAGCAAGAGTAAGAGTACAATGGTTAGCCTTGGCTTATAGCCGGCTAACAATAAACAAAAGCAAAAGAAAAGTAGTAGAGCAGAGAGCTTTTGTGTGAGAGAAAGTTTTTTATCACAAGTCTGTGTGTTTTGTTTGTGAAAAGCTAAGACCTTTTATTGTTGAAAACAAGTGATCAAAATAAGGTAATAATCATAGTAGACGGGTAATTAAAGAAGGCAGAATCAAATCAGTGTGAGAAATACACAGTGCCCTTAAATATACAAACGGCTAAAGCACATAACTTAAAAGGTAAATAGAAGGTGGTACAAAACTAAATAAGAAAAGAATCAAAGTAGCATGGTAATTAAGGAACTCATAATCAATCAGTCGGCTATCAAGACAAATACCCCCTTAAGTCAAGGGATTCAGACTCAAACAGTAAACACATAGTTATATAGGGTAAGGTAAAATCAGTCAAGACTAAACAAGGAAAGACTCAGGGTTTACTAAGTAATAGGGTAAACAATTAAGACTAGATTCAGAAAGCCATAATAGTTCAGTAAATAGAGCAAATTAATAAACAAGTTAAGTGAATCAATCAGTCTAAACAAACAGGCGGAGTTTTTAGGGCTTTGAAAGATATATTCTCAATCAGATCATTCAGTAGAGAAATTAGAGTCAATCAAGAGGGATTCATGCTCCAAATTTCGACACATATATAGAGAAGCTAATAATCATAGCAGCGTACATGTTCCGAGATGAATAAACAATCATATATAGAGAACACGAGTAAGTTAGACCTTAAAAACTCAGTAGAACATATTCAAGGTACAGAAACTTAAACAAAGCGAGAGTCATGCTAATACACAAAATCAGACATAGAAAGGTTAGGGTTTCAACATAGGCGAGATAACAATCACAGAATCATCACTATAAGCAGAGAATAGACTTAAGAGCGAAGAGAATCTTAGTTAAAACCAACATAGAAAAGGTTCTGAGAAACCCTAATTTTAAAAAAGGAAGCAAAAGCGTTTTAAAACTGAAGATTTTCAGAGATTGAGTTGAGAACAGTGTAAAACATGAAGAAACAAGTTTAAATCGTTAAAAATACCAGAGATTCAAGAGGTTTAGGCAAAAATTAGGGTTTCATAAAAAACCAGAGAAATCGTAGAACCTTCCGTGAAACTCAAAGGTCGTGGTGGATCTGGCATGGTCGCGTCAAAACCCCACCGGAGAGAGCAGGAAAACCAACCAAGAAGGAACCCCAGTAATCGTTCAAGCATGGTAAAGACCAATGGAGGTCTCAGAGATGGAGTAAACCGGAGAAATGAGGCGTCATGGCAGCTGGTGGTCGAAAGGGGTGAGACTGGAGGTGGCCGGAGAGACGGTGAAGGCCATCGGAGAAGAAGAAGAACCCAGAAGGTTCTAGAGAGAGGAGGAGAGGAAGAGACGAGAAGAGAGAGAGAGAGAGAGTTGGTCTTGAGAGAATGAGAGGGGTCCAGAGGGGGCGGGGGTTAGTTGGGATTAATTAAGGAAAGGTTTAATCCGGACCGTTGATCAAAATTGATCAACGATCATGATTTGGCAAGAGTTGGGTCGGGTTCGGGTAGGATTTGGGCTTGGGTTTTGGGTTATTTCAATTGGGCTGGGGTTTGGGTAATTGGGTTAAGGGGTTGGGTATTGGATTGAAATTGATATAGGTTAAGAGTGGCTAGATTTTAAATACTCCTTAAAATAAGATAACTAATTAATTAAAACAACTAATAATTATATAAAAAATGAAATTAAGTTTAAATAAGTAAAATCACAGTAATTAACTAATATTAAGTGTAAAAATACATAAATTTTGAATTAAAATAATATAAAATATCCAATTGGGCCATAATTGCAAAATTGTTGTAATTGAAATTAAATAAGACCCAATTGGCTAATTTGTGAAATAATTGGATTTTAATGGATAAAAATGATTATAAATAACATACTAGGTTAAACAAATATTTTGAAGTTATTTATGACATAATTTATGAATTATTTAAATATGAAATATTAAATGAACGGGGGAATAATTTAAATAAAAATATGGAAAAATAGGAAAAAATACTCATCATTACAAAGAGTGATTTTGAAAGCTTATATGCAAGTTTGAAAAAATAGTTTGAGGAAAAATTGGGTATCAACAGGGATCAACTCGTTCTTGTCATTTATTACCACAGTCATGCCCCTTTCTTTGGGACACATTGCACCGGAGAGGTCCACAAGCTATCAAAAATGGGGTAAATAACCCCGACATCTAACCATTTTATGATCTCCTTGTTCACCATCTCTTGCATTGCTTCATTTAATCTTCTTTGATATTCAACGGAGGTTTTTGCATTCTCCTCCAAAATAATCTTGTTCATGCAAAAGGTGGGGCTTATGCCCCGAATATCCGCCAATGTCCATCCTATAACTTTCTTCCTCTTTTGAAGCGCCTCCAAAGTCGAATCTACCTGCACGTTAGTCAATCAAGAGGAAAGAATAACAGGTACAGTAGAACATGGGCCAAGAAACTCATACCTGGGATGTGAAGGCAATGGCTTTAACTCCAAAGTGGGATGCTCCTCGATTGAGGGCTTTGTTGGAGGAGTCTTCCGATTCTCAAGATCTAAGGACATTTTTCGGGGTGTATAAGTATACGACCCCATTTTTCGGGGTGCATATACACATTTCACAAAGCCTTCCTTCTCATCATCATCATGATTAAGCAATACGACTTCCAAAGTATCATCAACATTCATCACAACACTAGCATCTTCAACAATCACCTTGATCACTAAGTCCACAAACGAACAACCTTCATTGCTATTCGGTTGCCTCATAGATTTGCACACATGGAAAACCACCTTTTCATCGCCCACCCGGAAGGTGAGCTCACCGTCTTCCACATCAACAAGGTTCGTCCCCGTTGCAAGGAAAAGTCTCCCCAAAATAATAGGCACCTCATAGTCCACCTCGCAATCAAGAATCATAAAGTCCGTTGGAAGGACGAACTTATCAACATAAACCAACACATCATCAATAATACCCAATGGACTCTTCATGGTACGATCGGCCATTTGCAACCTCATGGTTGTGGGTCTTGGTTTCCCAATTCCCAAAGTTTTGAACACCGAGTAGGGCATCAAGTTGATACTCGCCCCTAGATCACATAGAGCTTTGGCAAAGTCGGGACTCTCAATAGTGCAAGGGATTGTGAAAGCTCCGGGATCTTCCAATTTCGGAGCCATTGAGTGCACAATAGCACTCACGTGATATGTTATTTTGATAGTCTCACAATTCATTGATATTTTATTTGTTACCAAATCCTTCATGCACTTTGCATTACCGGGTTTTTGTTCTAACGCCTCAAACCCACTATTATCTTGCACAAATTGTTCCACACGATTTTGTACTTGTTGACCTTTTTTCCTTCTCTTGTTCACCATTAGGGGTGGCAAAATGGTTAAAAGAAAATAGTTAACCACCCATATTATCCACTAAAAATAGGTTGGATAATGAACTTTTTAAAAACGGGTCAAATATGGATAAGAACCATATTATCCATTTAGAAAATGGATAACAAATGAGTCTAACTTTCACATTTGTAAAGCATCAAATTAGGGGTTTCTCAAGTTAGGGATACTAATAATTCTCCTAAAAGTGATCATATGCAAGAAATCATGGATAATATGGTTACCCATATTATCCGTCGGTCAACCCATTTTTTATCTATATTAAATATGGATCGGGTCGGATAATTTATCCATTTTTTAATTACCCATTTTCAAACCGAACTATATCCGACACCATCCGCCCGTTTTCCACTCCAATTCACCATCATATTGACACCTTCCATCGCATTCACTTGCTTAGGACCTTGAATTATTTGGAGTTGAGCTTTGGCCAATTGATTCATTGTTGTGGTCAACTCGGCAATTGCATGCCCATGATAATGTAGTTATTTCTGTAGGTGAATGACATTTGGATCACCTTTAGGAACATTAGCTCTACTTTGTCATGCTGATGAAGTATCCGCCATTTCATCCAAAATTTCACAAGCTTCGGCATAAGGTGTTTTCATGAAATTCCCACCGGCAAGTTAGTTGAGCACACATGGATTTGTAGTGTTGATCCCCCTGTAGAAGGTTTATTGGATCATGTCCTCTGTCATATCATTATTCGGTCACTCTATAACCATGGTACAATATCTCTCCCAAATCTCATGCAAAGGCTCATTGGGTTCTTGCTTGAATGCTAGAATCTCATCCCGAAGTTCAACCATATGCCCAGGTGAAAAGAACTTGGAAATGAATTTTTCCGCCAACTCATCCCATGTATGGATGGAATGGTTGGTTAATTTTCCAACCAATCCAATGCCTTTCCCCGTAGAGAGAAGGGAAATGCTTCAACCTCAGCGCATCCTCGGTAACATTGGTCTATTTGCTCCCACAACAAGTATCCACAAACCCTTTGAGGTGCTTGTATGCATTTTGACTTGGAGCCCCAGTGAAGAATCCCCATTGCTCAAGCAATGTAAGCATCACATCAGTGATTTGGAAGTTGCCCACCCTAATGCGGGGTGGTACTATGGCACTTGCATAACCTTTGTTCGGCAACACCCGATGTGCTGCCACTCTTGGTGGAGGTGGGGGGGGGGGGACGAGAATTTTTTCATGAGGCGGTCGGCCTCGCCTATTTGCTTGAGGTTCGGGATGAACCTCATCACCTTGGTCCTTGTCCACTTCTTCCCCCAATGGCAAATTTCCGAGAGGCCCATTGTTGAGATCCATTTTTGTACCTATAATCAATTCATGAAAAAGTTGGTATCCTTGAAGGAAAAGAAGACAAATCACACACCAAACTAAATATATAGCTAAATCCGTTTTAGCTCCCCGGCAACGGTGCCAAAACATTGATGTCGCCCAAACTCACACCACTAATTGGGATTATGAGGTGGTTGATGCAATTATAAATACCCAACGCAAGTTGGGGTCGATTCCACAGAGAGCTTTATGTGGGATTAGGTATATACCTAGTCTAGTGTATGACGTGCCTAAGATTGCACTTCCACATATTCAGTTGTTTCTTTCTACTTCTAGTTTGTATGCTAATACTTGTAATTGTAAAGCTAAGAGACAATGTTTTTGGTATTGTTGTTTTTTAGGTTATAAAAGATCTAGGGTTGTAACTTCCGCCTAGATGGTTACCTAACTGATTGAGAGCTTTAGGTCATGTTTGGTTGATCGGGATACATTATAGAAATCACACGCGATTACTCACTCTATGCCTCTCGGTAGTTTGAGTGATTTGTCCCAATTTGACTTTCTCAAGTCCAAATGGGTATTTCACGAAACAAGTGATAAATGCTCAAGTAGGGTCTTACTATCTCTAGGTTCAACCCTTTAATCGGGGCTATCAATTTCTTGAGTTCACCCCAATTTCTTGTTAACCAAGTTTTACTAGACTTAGTCTCTCTTTCTCAAGTAGAGACTAAGTCAATTAGGCATGAATCAATGTTTGCAACCATCAATTCTCAAATTCAAGAAAGAACTAGGGTAAATAATATATACCCAATCATAAATAAGCCATAAATCAATCATCCATTAAGTACCCATACTAGGGTTGGGTCACAACCCTAGCTAAGGGTTTAGCTACTCATGGAGAATGAAGAAATTAAAGAAGAAACTAAGATAAAATTCATAATAGATGATTAAGGGAAGAAATTATAATGTTAGAATGTTAAAATATTACAAAGTTACCCAATACAGTAAAGAAAAACGACTATCTATTCTCAGGTGCACCAAAACTTAACCTAAAAATGACAAAAAGATCTATTTATACCCTGCTAAAATTATCAGTCAAAATTGCCCCTGCGGAGGTTGTGCGGCCACACAATTCTGTGTGCGGCCCGCACTTTGAAGCTAACTTGACAGGGTGGCCTTTTGCGGCCACATAAATCTGGGGTGCGGCCTCCCTTCCTCTGATTTTGCGGACCGCTCATTTCTGAGTACGGTCGCACTCTTGATATTGGGTTGGAACTTGGCACTTTCAGCGGACCGCACATTTGTGAGTGCGGCCGCACTTTTGCATTCTGCGGCCGCATAATAATAATGTGGTCCGCACATCTTCAGGCCCCCAAAACAAAACTCCATGGTTCTTGTCTTCTGCAGCCGCACAATAATTGTGTACTCCGCACTTTGTGAAGGTATTCTGTTAGTGGATCTTCAGAGTTTGCGGCCGCACACAGTATTGTGTGGTCCGCACTTTGGTTTTTTCTGTCTTGTTTTGGTCCTTGTGCAATTTTACTCCTTTTTGAGTTGATTTTCATCTCTTTGGCTCGTTTCCCAATATTCCTGCAAAAAAGCACATTGCATTAGTTCTCCGGAATACCTTTAAGAATTTTTGAGCTAAAACGTAAGTAAAAGAGAGCAAATAAGCAATCAAAATCCCTACTTTTAGTCCCTAAGAAGGAAAATAAGCTTGGAATGTGTGTAGATTATAATGATCTGAATAAAGCATGTCCTAAGGATTCTTTTCCTTTGCCTAATATCGATCATATGATCGACGCCACGACTGGCCACGACCGGCCACGAGATTCTTAGTTTTCTCGATGCCTACTCCGGGTACAACCAAATACAGATGAACCCGGAAGATCAGGAAAAGACCTCGTTTATCACTAAGTACGACACCTACTGTAATAATGTAATTCCATTCGTACTAAAAAATGCTGGTGCAACTTATCAACGCCTAGTAAACCAAATGTTCGAAGAACATATAGGAAAATCAACGGATGTTTATATTGATGACATGCTAGTTAAGTCCCTGCGAGCAGAGGACCATTCGAAGCATTTGTAGGAAACTTTTGATATACTAAAGAAGTGCAACATGAAGCTCAACCAAGAAAAATATGCGTTCGGGGTCGGCTCGGGAAAGTTTCTTGGCTTCATGGTATCCAATCGAGGGAGCGAGATCAACCTCGATAAAATCAAAGCTGTCAAGGACATCAAGGTAGTAGATAATGTAAAGGTCGTGCAGAGGCTAACGGGGTGCATAACTGCCTTTGGTCGATTTATTCCGAGATCCTCAAATAAGAGATACTGATTCTTCTCGTTGCTAAAGAAGAAGAAGAATTTTACGTGGACTCCGGAATGCCAACAAGCCTTGAAGGAACTAAGGCGGTACTTATTTAGCCCGCTGCTACTTCACGCTTCAAAAGAGGACGAGCAGCTTTACTTGTATTTGGAAGTCTCGGAGATAGCGGTAAGTGGAGTCCTGGTCCGAGAGAACAAAGTACGCAATTCCCTGTTTATTATGTTAGTCAGACCTTAGGTGAGGCCGAGACCATATATCCACACTTAGAAAAATTAGCGCTTGCTTTAATAAGCGCCTCTAGGAAACTAAAACCATATTTTCAGTGCCATCCAATATGTGTTGTAACGACTTACCCACTTCGAAATATTTTGCATAAGCCCGAACTTTCAGGCCGGTTGGCCAAATAGGCCGTAGAAATCAGCGGGTACGATTTGAGTATTGACCTCGAACAATCATCAAGTCTCAATCTTGGCTGACTTCGTAGCTTTGTACCTGAGGTTGAAAGAGAGTTGTTAATAAAATCGGGTACATCCTTGGGAGTCTGGACCCTCTTTACAGTCGGTGCTTCGAACGCGAAGGGGCCCGGGCTAGGCATAGTACTAAAACCACCCACAGGTAATGTAGTTAGACAATCTATCATAACTACGAAATTGACTTACAATGAGGCCAAGTATGAGGCCATGATTGCAGGTCTCGAATTAGCTAAAAGCTTGGGAGCGGAGGTCATCGAGGCCAAGTGTGATACACTCCTCGTGGTAAACCAAGTTAACAAGACCTTTGAAGTCGGAGAAGACTGAATGCAGAGATACTTGGATAAACTACAAGTGACTCTACATCGATTCAAGGAATGGACCTTGAAACATGTACCTCGAGAACAGAATAGCGAGGCCGATGCCCTCGCAAACTTAGGGTCATCAGTGTCGCACCCCCTTTTTCTCGCGAAATCGGATTTTGACATTTGACAACTCCTTTTGATAGAAGGGAAAAAGAATTGGGATTTTAGGAGAGTCTCCACCTAACAGATTAAGGTGCGTTAGGGCACCTATTGAAAATAACTCATATTGTACCAGTTTGCATCACCAGAGATCGGGTAAGGGCTCAAATTACCTTGAGGGGAAGGAGTTAGACACCCCTCGAGGTCCACAATGGTGGGTTTTAACTTATGTGAATTCGTCTAAGAAAGCGAGGGAATATTTAATAGGGATGGGGGGTCCTAAGTTTTTTAGCCTATAGGATCACCCCGTGCAACATAAATAATACTTCGTAACTCCCCAAGACGGAGGTGTTACTCATATTATTCAGCGGGCACAAACTATCATCTCCTGCTACCCGATTACTATCTTTGAGTTTTTACCTAAAGTGCTCTAATTAATTCTAACTCGTGTCCTATGCGTGCACTACCCGTCCCTTACCTATGGCCCTGGAGGCATTGTGACCTCTATTTTGGATGGTTCTTGACTTGACCTAAGTTGCTCAAAATTAAAAATACTAAGCGACATACAAAACAGTTAGGCTTTCAAATAGAGACAAATATGGGATCATATTAGCCTCCACATATAAACAGCAAATGCACGCAACTGATTAGCTGGTTTTATTGATTGCGGAGTCCTATAGGCAGGATATCTATGTGGAGTCAAACGAACAAACGTGCAGTTATACACGAAATCAATTTCTTAGTGCGGGTATTAGAACCTACATATATTTGCCTACTGATTTTAGCATAGCGTAGTATCTGGGCGTTTTATACAATAGCAAGTCACAAGAATATGTCCAGAATTATTTGTTTAATCTTATATGCATGTTGTCTAGGTGTTTCACGTGGTAATTGACAATGATAATCGCAAAAGCATATTCAGAATTAGTCAATCGAGTCCTACAAGCATGGTTTCTAGTGATGATAATTAACATAACATTGCATATTCTTAAATTGATGAGTGGGATGATAATTAAACTGATTTTAAACCCAATAAGCATGATTTTAAACCCTATGGGCATGATTTCTAGCATACGATTTCAACAACACAACACATAAAAACCTATAGGCAAAATTTCTAGCACACAATTTCAACAACACGATATAATCCTATAGGCAGGATTTCTAGCATACAATTTCAAAAACACAATATAATCCTATAGGCAGAATTTCTAGCATACAAGCATAACATAATCCTATACGCAGGATTTCTACCCGGTTTGATTACGAATGTAAAAATAAGGACCCTTTCCAATTTTTACTAAATACCCTAGAATTGTTATTACAAAAATTATTACAGACCATGTTAATGAATGAATTACAGAATAAGTAAAACTATAGGGAGCCTATTATAGGCCCAAATACACCTGGACAATCCAAGCCTTCAACCCATAACAACTCCAAAGCTCATGTTCATGGATACACAATAACCAGTGGTGAAGGGTTCACCCATATTCCAAAGATAAGCACACATAACCCAAATCTCTAGTGTGTAGTTCCCAAGGGTTTCAAGAACCCAGGTCAGTGCCCACACTAAAGAAACATGATCAGAGACAACTCAAGAGAGATTAGAAAACCAAACCCTAATGTGTCAGAGTTCACAAGGGTCTCATATGGACCCCGAGTAGTGCTCACACTGGAGAGGTCAAGGACAGAAGCTTAATGACCTAAGGGATGGGGATTCAGGATGGCATAGGCAACACATAATGGAGGCAATGGACAAGGGACAGAATTTGAAAAGACATACTTGATTTTAGGAAGCAAACATAGCAGAGTTCAAAACGCAGAGTAGATGATCAAAAAGGACAGCAAGGCTTAAACACATAGGCAGAATTACATTAAAAGAGTTAGGAAAAGAAGTTGTCCAGGTTTACAAAATTCTTCATGCACAAATGCATAATACGTAACAAGTTAAATCCTGAATGGTCTAATTATGCTAAGTGTACAAGCCAGTATTAAGGACAAAGCCACGTTTATTCAAACAACATGGTAGGAAAACATAAGTCTGATGAGTACCTTAGAGTTAAACAATCACCTGAAAAAGTATAGAATTAAATGGACTAAAGACATGATAAAGAACACATTATCAGGGCACATAAGTGACAGAAAAGGCCTTAGCACAGATTCGAACACATCAAGGCAGACATTGCAAAGATTCAGAATAAGTGAACTTATAGGTATTTTTGTGTTAACATAAGAGGTTACTTTAGAAGATTCAATGCAAGTGCTTAACACAGCTACATACAAGAAGCAGTTTTAGAAGACATTAAGCTAAAACACTTTAGAGGATTCATATTATTCAAAACAAGCATAAACAATCGCAGAACTAACAACATTAATTAGAGAACAAAAGATACTTAAACAAATGTAACATCGACAAAATCATGCTCAAAAGATAAACTTAAGCACACTGGATCATAGACACAAGTCACAAATGCATAAGAATAAAATGGCAAGGGTACATAACTCACCAGTTAAATGAGAAGTGCAAGAAAAGAACAAAACCACAATGTTCTGAATCAATAATAAGAAGCAAAGCCCAGAACTTAATGGCCTTGGCTTTCAGCCGGCCAAGACCACAATGTAGAATAAGAATAACAACAGAATATAGTTTACGACTAGTAAGGTTAATGATTTTCGAGTCTGTCCTAAGGGAAAAGGGAAGTGTTTAAATAGCTTTAAACTAGGGCATGCAAATATGGAAACAATCGATCACATTGTTTAAGGAAAATTTTGGAATACTATTAAGGCAAGTCAATAATCAAACAGGTCTAACTAGAGAAAGTAACCACATAATCAGTAAATGAAAACATAATAATAATCTAAACCTAAAATAAAGTTAGTCAGAATGCACATAGACAGATACTGAGGAAGAAATAAAAAATACAAGAACATTTAACAATTTTGAGCCCTAATTTAGGGCCAATAATTTAGGCAAACATCATCACAAAAAATAGAAGAAAAATATACGGAAGGTCGAGATAATCAACCAAAACAGATCTTAGCCAGATCTGAGCCGTAATTTTAGGGAAAATAAATTAGGCAAGGTTTTTAACAAAAAATTACAAAACAGACATACAAGAACATAAAAGAGATTTTAAACAAAAAATGTGAAAAATATAAATAAATCTGTAAAAGATCTAAACCCTAATATTTAGGGTAAATAAGAACAGGGAAAAAATCTCAGAGATTCGTACATAGAGAGAGGGAAGACGAACACATATGAGAAAATGGGAGGGTTCGAACCGGATTTGGTCAAAAATGGAGAGATTAGCTTGCCATGTTAGGAAAGCTACTAAATTATACCATAATCAAGTAGCCAGTAGTAATATAGAACCAATAAGGCAAGGAAATCCTCAAAGGATTCCATATCTAGTGGGAATCGGAGGAGGTTATGGGGTGACGACGGCTTAGGGTTTATGAGGGTGAGAGATGAGTTGAGACGATTCAATGACGACGGATGACAGGGAATGGGGCGAATTAGGGTTTGGGGGTTAATATTGGGGCGGCTCACCTGAATGGGTCGCGCCCGGGTTGGAGTAATTGGGTCATTGGTTTTGGGATGGGGTTATTGGGTTAGGCATTTTAGGTGTTGGGCTGGGTAATATGGGCTGTTTTGCGTAGCCTAGGTCTGAAAATAGGATGAATTTAGGGCTATTAGTTAAATACCCATTTTTAATTAATAAAATAATTCGTAAAAATGATAAATAAAATAGTAAAATATTATTTGTGCAGAAAAGTGGCTAACAACAATTATTTAACATTATAAAATATAAAAAATTATTTTTTGCATAAATAAAGTGATTAAGTATAGGGGCTATTATTGCAAATGTGCAATTTTAACCTTAAAAAATACAAATATAATTATGATAAATGCACCAAAATATTTAAAACCTAGTATGGATATAAATGATGAAGTTAGATGATAAAACCATCATAAAATTATTTGTGATGCAATTAATGATTATTTATCTAATAAAATATGGGAATAAATTGATTTAATTTTTTTTTAAATTATAGAAAAACTAGGAAAAACACTTGTATGTGTTTATGAATCAAATGATGATGCATATGCACTGTTTTGAAAGTATATATGTATATTTTAAATACATGAGGAAAAAATTGGGTATCAACAATTGGTCGAAGACGACAGACTCAACTTGAGGACTGTCGTACAACTCATGGAATCGGTGATCGAAGAAGGTCACGCCGAGATAAACTCCACAAGTTTGACATGGGATTGGAGAAACAAGTACATATAGTATTTTAAGAGAGGAAGACTTCCATCAAATCCAAAGGAGTCGAGAGATCTGCGCACAAAGGCAGCACGATTCACCTTGTCCAAAGACGAAACGCTGTTTAGAAAGATGTTCGACGGTCCATTAGCAATATGTCTGGGACCAGGAGATACCGAGTACATCCTAAGGGAAGTTCATGAGGGAACTTGTGGTCCACAAAGTAATTAGAGTCGGGTACTATTGGATCGGTATGGAAGTTCGTTCAAAAATGCGACAAATGCCAAAGGCATGCGCCGATGATTCATCAACCCCGGGAACAACTCCTTCGATCTTATCCCCATGGCCGTTCATGAAATGGGGAATGGACATCGTCGGTCCTCTTCCATTGGACCTAGGTAAAGATCAGTTTATTTATGACTGATTATTTTTCTAAGTGGGTTGAAGCACTGGATTTCAACAAAGTCAGAGAAAACGAAGTCATAGACTTTATTTGCGACCACATCATATGTCGATTTGGGATGCCATCCGAGATTGTATGTGATAGTGGAAAACACTTCATCGGCAGCAAAGTAACCAGATTTCTCGAGGATCACAAGATCAAAAGGATCATATCAATACCTTATCATCCCAGCGGGAACAGACAAGCCGAATCGACCAACAAAACCATCATTCAGAATCTTAAAAAGAGATTTACCGACGCCAAAGGGAAGTGGAGAGAGATACTACCCAAGGTTCTTTAGGCATACCAAACAACTTCGAAGTCTAGTACCGGGGCCACCCCATTCTCACTAGTTAATGGCGCAGAATCCCTTCCGATCAAAGTCATGGAACCTAGCATCAGGTTCCTTTATGCAAAAGAAGAGTCAAACAACGAGGCCATGAATGCGAGCCTAGAATTATTGGATGAAAAATGCGAAGCCACCCTCGTTCGATTGGCCGTCCAAAAATAGCGGATCGAAAGGTACTACAATCGAAGGGCCAATCTTCGACATTTAACATCGAGGACTTGGTGCTAAGGAAAGTCACCCTCAAAACCCCAAATTCGAATGAAGGAAAACTGGGCCCGAACTGGGAAGGAGCTAACAAGATTCTCGAAGTCACTGGAATGGATCTTACAAGCTCAAACGATGAATGGGGAACAACTACCAAGCAATTGGAACATATCACACCTAAAACGATACTACTGCTAAGGTATGCCCCCCCTCCATTTTCATTTCTATTTTAGACTACCTCTTGCAGGTGGTCGACCAAAAACGACGATGGATTTTTCGATACAAAGTCTTCAGGTCTGAAAGCACGCGTTGTACTCTTTTTCCCTTAGACCGGCTTTTTCCCAAATGGGTTTTCCGGCGAGGTTTTTAATGAGGCAACCATTGATTGAGATAACCTAGAACAATTGAACAGTATCCAAGGCTTCTTTGCAATCAACCTCGAATACTGGGGGGGGGGGGGGCATTGCCCTTGAATATCAACTTTTTTGCGAGGAAATTACTTCAAAACGACGGGGTCTCGATAAGCAAAATTTTTAAGGGCCGAACGGTGAAACGAACCGTGCCCGCATAGGTTTCTCGAGCCCTAGCACAAAACATGTATGCATGTATAATCATTTTTCATAAAGAGAAGTATTTTTCCTTGCCAATATCTCATGCCTTAGAAACGTTTTTCTACTTTACAATTCCATACTTTTGATTTATTATGGAAATGGGCTTAGGGGGCCGATCATAATCAGAGTTCAGATAATCACCCCCACACTCGTGGACTATCGTTCGAAAAGTAAATTTGAACAAGATAGAATTCATCGAGGTCATAAGACCTTTTAAGCATTCCCTTGAATTTTAAAGGCCACGGCCACCCCACTCGGGGACTATTACTTCGGGCAAGCTCGAAGTAAAACGGGAAAATAAGCCCAACAAGTAGATCCCATACTAAGAGGCTACAGTTGAATTAACACGGTTCGGGGATGTCCGAATTCTATAATAAAATATGCCTTTGAATTCTTTCATAACCTGTTAAAAAGGCTACCCCCAGCAAAGTCATAAAAGGCTTCGATAATATTAAGCCTCAAAAAGTATAAATGAATACAAAATTGTTTGAACTCTCGAACGATTCCTTATTATTTCATGCTAAGGCATTTCAAGTTTGTAAACACAAGTGATAAAAACTTTTTCAAGCCAAAAAGGGGAGAAAGCCTTATTTATATAAACAATCTTTTTACAAAGGCCAGATCGGCTTAATACAAAAAATACAAAAGCCTAAGGGTTGTTTTTACTTCGAGTTCAAGAGACCATTCTCACTTAACTAGAAAACCTAAGGGTTACCCTATTTCAAGTTCGAGCAGAACCTCGATCAATCATAAAGCCTAAAGGCTACACTAATTCAATTTTCAAACAAGTCAACCTCGGACCTTAGAATACAACTCCATAATTTTATGCTAAGGCATTCCAGCCTTCGTATAAATCAATGAAAAGCGAATAGACTTAGAATACATAAAAGTGAAAGAAGGTTTTTATATATACAACTCAAAAGGCATTTACAAGGGCAACATGGCCCAATGGAAATTCTTTACAAAAAGCAGAAACAGGGCTCGACAGAGACACAAAATGTAAAATCCTAAAGGGCCTAGTCATCTCCAGGAGCAGCATCTTCATCCTCGGGGCCTTCTCTACTTTCAGACCCACTTAGGATCTCGAAATCTTCGTCATCATGGTAAGCTAACTCCCTGTATTTGGCTTCAAGCTCCTTAGCACTGTCGATCTCGGTCGTAAGATCAAATCCACGAGCATGGATTTCCTTGAGGGTCTCCCTCCGGGAATGGCATTTGGCTTGCTTAGCGACCCAATTTGCTTGAGCTTGAGCAGCCTCGGCGACTTCCTTTTCTCGGAATTGAGGAGCTTCAGCGTTGGTCCGGTAGATGGACACCATTTTATCAGCATTGACCTTGGTCATTTCGAACTTCGATTTGGCCGCTGCAAGTTCTGTGACCAGCTTCTCTCGATCGAAAACTGTTAAACCCAACAAAGCCTGAAACTCCTCAATTTTTTTGGCTTGCACGAAGGCTTTCTCTTTTATGCTTCGGGTTGGGTTTCAGCCAAGGCCAGTTGAGCTCGGGCAGCCTCCGTTTATGAGGCAACACGATCCATGTTCTTCTTCCACGCCTAGGCCTCCGATTTCACTGCGTCTACTTCCTCACGAAGTTTCTCGATCACATCGAGGTTTTGTTGGACCTGCAGGACCGAACCATTAGCCACCACGCCTGAGTTAGTGTCATTAACTTCAAAGATTCTTCTTACTTGCTCATCCAGTTCAGATTGTTCTTTATGAACCGCTTCTATCTTAGCATGAAGGCCTTTCGCTTATACTTCTCTTTGTTCACTAAGAAGCTTGAAGGCATATTTCTCCTCGATGAGTCCTCGGATTTCAGCCTCATACCGACTCAGCTTCCCTCAGAATCGGAAGAAAGCTTCGTGCCTACAAACATAGAAAGAAGAATTATACAAAGGAAGAAAAGTACAAGTATGAAAATTGACATCGACAAAAGAATATATGGATTTACCCATTTTAGAGCATGTTGGGCTTGGTTGAAAATACAGGGTGTTTCCACCTCGTCCATCTTGTCTTGGTCTTGTTCCGTGACCAAACATCGGAGATAACTGTCCACCCCTACGGGCACAGCGAGAACCCGAACATCCTCCGGGATTGAGATAACAATTGATCGCTTGTGCCCGGGATCGGCAGTAGGGGACGGAAACTGGTTGGTCAGTTTAAAACTCGAGGAGCCTCACTCGAGCTCTTCTTCGGAATCTCCAAGTAACTCAGACCGGTGACATCTTCGACTCCAACAAAGTAACCACGGAAAGGGTCTTCTAACCCGTGGACCCCTTCCCCGTGGCAAGTCTCCACTGCGTGAGCTTCCTTCATCATTGACTCAGAGAATCAATGAAACGGGGGGGGGGGGATTTCTTTTACCCCAAGTGGGTCTTTTAGGGCACCACCTCCATCTCGGGGAGCCTTGAGCCCGATTTCTATGCCAGCATCTATCGCCTCCTCAACGGCCTTATTACCCTGAGGTGAAGCGTCTTCGGCTCTCTTTATCTCGGGGACTTCGGCCAAGGTTTCCTCCTCAAACCAAGGTGGAATAGTTTCAACTCTCATCGGCTCCACGGTTCCTCGAGTCTCGGTATTAACTCATACACGGGCCACCAACCCGGAATCATTTTCTTCTTCTTCTTCTTCTTTTCTTAGCCTTTGAACCGACTCCAAAGTCATAGGGATGGTGATCCCCTTATTTTTGTAGGTTGTTTTCTTTTTTGGCTTCTGCCCCTCTGAATATGAAGTCCTCTTCCTATTCTTCTCCTTCACTGGCTTCGGGACAGATGATGGGGGA
Source organism: Nicotiana undulata (assembly GCA_005239495.1). Classification (NCBI taxonomy): domain Eukaryota; kingdom Viridiplantae; phylum Streptophyta; class Magnoliopsida; order Solanales; family Solanaceae; genus Nicotiana; species Nicotiana undulata. The sequence continues at coordinate 34,234 of ML285850.1, forward strand.
AGGATCTCTTCGTCACAAGACGGGGGTCTCATTGTCGCGTCCTTCCCGAGACCTACAAAAGGAAAAATTAAGTAAGCTTAAAAAGATGTTTTGAACGATATACAAATTGTTAAGTCAGGAGGAAGTCTCACCATGACTACTAGCCTCCCATCGGCCCTTTGACAAATCGCGCCATGCGCGCTCGGCATGTGTTGACTTTGATATTAGGCTCCTAACCCAGTTCTCGAGATGGGGAACTGCACACGGCGTCCAAGCAACGACTGCATCTAGAAGAACGCCGATAAGAAAGGATGAAAAAATAAAGACAATGAACAGAAACTAAGGACGGAATCATACTTACGTTTCAGATTCTATTTCTCAGAAAATGGCATACTTTTAGCCGGGATTAGGTCCGGGGTCTTCACTCGAACAAACCAGCCCATTCATCCCCGGTCTTTGTCTTCGTCTATGCTTGAGAAAGGCGCCTTGGTGGCCCCGCGTTGAAGCTTTATCAACCCACTTCAATAGAGTCGAGGGATATACAGCCGTATGATGTGGTCGATGGTGAAGGGAAGCCCGTCGATTTTTCTCATGAACTAACAGAGTAGTATCCCTATCCTCCAGAAAGAGGGGTGAATTTTTCCAAGGGTCACCTCGTATTTCTTGCAAAAGTCTACGATTATCGAATCGAGAGGACCCAACGTGAAGGGGTAAGTGTAAACACTTAGGAACCCCTCCACATGGGTGGTGATTGCTTCTTCTGGAGCCGACACCATTGATAACTAGGGATTTTTACCTACTATTTACTCTCTTTTGCTTAGGTTTTGGGGAAAAAATGCACTAAGGTACTCCCGAAAACTAATGCAAGGTGCTTAAATTGCAGGTTTTGGGTCAAATTGAGGAGAATGGCTAAAACTAGCTTAAACAGGAGCCAAACTTGCACAACCCAAGGACTTAGCAGAAGAGGTGACAACGTTATTTTAACGCTGCAATAGAAGACTTTTCGCCAAGGCAAAATTCTAAGAGCGGCCACAGATTGAGGTTCAGAGAGATGTATTTTGGGCCTTGTGGAACCGCTGACAGCGCTACAATTGCTGGCCGCGAAGCCTAAAGCGCGGCAGCGGTGGGAAATCCGCACCTGTTTGTTACCCCAATTGCAATCCTTTTTAACATGGTATAGGATGATTTCGGTCATCGATCATATATATCTCGATACCGGATCGCATCGAACAGAAATCGAGGAGGTTTTTTTGACCTTAAAGTCGAAATCAATGACACACCCCCGGGAATGAACACTTCGGGGCATGGCTCTGCCGATGGTTCCTCGCTGGCCAGCCGGGACGAGGAAGCAGTCTCTTTATGTGGGACAGTTTTTGATGTTTTGGCCATTCAATTTTTTTGGAAAAGAAGAATAGAAATTGAAAGGGAATACTTGGTGTTTTGGGAAAAACAAGCAAAGAAACTCAAAAGACATGAAGATAGGAAGCTTTGAAAAAGGAAAAGAACTATGAAGATTAGAATGAAGAAGATTTGTAAGTAAAGTTTGAAAGAATGAAGAAGGAGGCTATTTATTGATTTTACAACGACAATTCAAAACTGGTAGTGGCCAACCGTTGACTGACACACATTAAATGCCAGGGAAACTGTACCGACGAGACGTTTCGGTCACCTATGCAGGTTACATCATGATGTACCGACGTAAAGATTGAAAACTCAAATCGTTTATTTTCATTACTCTCTAAAATGAGAGGGCTATCTGTATACGGTCAAAATCGATCGGATTTTGTGTGGTTAATTGACACCAAGGCGGAAGGCCAAGGTTCGACCCCAAGTTATATCAGATTGTGACGTGAAGATATATTGCCAAGCTCGTGATTCAAAGAACAGCCAAGATCGAGACCGGGTGGGATAAAAATCGAGTAGGATCAAAGAAAGCCCGCTGAGTTGAATAACGGAAAGCCCAGATATCCGTGATCGGGCAAGGATCGTGGTGAAAATCTCGGTACGTATCAAGTCAAGACTGGTTAATTGGCAAATCATGAGATTTTCTTCTGTATCTAGAATTGTACCATAAGTAGAACTCTTGTAATGACCCTACCGGTCGTTTCGAGAGTTAGCACCACGATCCCCTAATAAATGCTTCTCCCATGTCTATTTATGTTATTGGAACTTGTCGGAGCGTTGAGTGGTGAAATCCGGAGTGATTTTGGACACATAGTCCATAAATATGGAATTTAGCTTTAGAAATTGGGCCGTATCTAGAATTGTGTGAAGACGGATCCGTAATGGAATTTTGTCGACTCCGTTAGCTCCGTTGGGTGATTTTGGGGTTAGGATCATGTTCAGAATGTGTTTTCGAGGTCAGTTGTAGATTTAGGCTTGAATTGGCGAAAGTTGGAATTTCGGCGATTTCGGCCGATAGGTGAGATTTTGATATCAGACTCGGAATGGAATTTCGAAAGCGAAAACAGGTCCGTAATGTCATTTATGACATGTGTGCAAAATTTGAGTTCATTCGGATGAGTTTTGACGTGTTTCGGCATCAGATGTGAATTCTAGAAATTTCATAAGTTCTTAGGCTTGAATTTATGCATAATTGATGATTTTGATGTTATGAGATGTGTTTTTAAGGCTCGATCAAGTTTGAACAAGGTATTAAGGTCAGTTGGTAGGTTTGGTTGAGGTCCTGGGGCCCTTGGGGTTGTTTCAGATGCCCAACGGGTGAAATTGAAACTTTGAGAACAGCTGAACCATTGCGGGTTCTGGTGTATCGAACGTGTGATGGTTTTCCCGCAGGTGCGGACACGCAGGTGCGGACACGCAGGTGCGGAAGATAGGTTCGCAGATGCGTTTTGAGTGGGGGTTGCTAGTGGTCGCAGGTGCGGTCTTGGTTCCGCAGGTGCGGGACCGCAGATGCAGCTAGGTGACCGCAGGTGCGGCCCCAGCCTTCTTAAGTGACTTCCGTACCCGCGATAGATTCTCCGCAGGTGCGGCCCCAAGGTCGCAGGTGCGGAATCCCTATGCTGGTTATACCAAAATTTGAGGGTTAGAAATTCATAACTCCAAAGCCGATTGAGAGCTCGAAAATTGGCGATTTTTAGTGGATTTCGAAGAGGAGAATCATATGTAACGTTTTCTAACCTTAATCCAATTTTATATCAATAATCCCTATCATTTTCCTCAATCTAATCAATAAAATTGGATGAAAAACCATGAAAGTGGGATGAAACTTCCCCAAGTAGAAATCTGAGAATTTAGGGAGATTTAGACATCGGATTTTGATGATTCTTGTTCGAGTGGTTTCGTGAGCAAATGGGTGTTTGGGAAATATAATTTTTACCCGATTCAGAGACGTGGACCCAGAGGAATTTTTGGGAGAATTTCCTAATTTTGCGTATTAGCTTCGAATTAACTAGCTATTTTGATTCCTTAAAGTCTTATTTAAATTATGCAATCGAATTTATTATATTTGGGCCACCCGAAGTCGGATACTCGTGGCAAGAGCGTGGTATTGGGTCGAGGTAAGTGGCTTGCCTAACTCTGTGTTGGGGACTTTTCCGTAGGCATTTTAAACTGATTTTTACTATGTGGACACCGTGGATGTGAGGTGATGAGTGCGTGCACGGGTCACTGTTGCTATAATTCTATTTTTCCTTCCATGGCATATCTCATTTTCATTCCTATATTACTGTTTCCCTGTTTTAACTGAGTAGTTGACTTAGGAATAAGCATGTATACTTGCCCTTACTTGTTTCCCTCTTACTTGCTACAAATTAAACCATGCTTAGGTAGTTTTACCTTATTCTTGTCTATTATTTTTCTTGAACTGTTTAATTATGCTATGTCTGACATACATTCTGCATTGCATATTTAAATTGGGACTACGGACCGAGATCCGGGAGCTTTTCCCCTGTACTGCATAGCATATTTAAATTGGGACTACGGACCGAGATCCGAGAGCTTTCCCCTTGTACTGCATAGTATATTTAAATTGGGACTACGGACTGAGATCCGGGAGCTTTCCCCTTGTACTGCATAGCATATTTAAATTGGGACTAAAGACCGAGATCCAGGAGCTTTCCCCATGTACTTCATTGCATATTTAAATTGGGACTACGGACTGAGATCCGGGAGCTTTCCACCTGTACTGCATTGCATATTTACTGTTGAGATATATGTTGTGCTGAACCGAGAGTTCTCTTCAATTATTTCTTTCAGTTTTCTATTTAAGTTCTGCTTATTGTTGCTACTTATTTTTCACTGTTCGAATTTATAACTGTCTTATTATCAAACTTAGTAGAGCCTCAACCTGACCTCGTCACTACTTGACTGAGGTTAGGCTTGGCACTTACTGAGTACCGAATGTGGAGTACTCACGCCCTTTGCTGCGCATGTTTTTACCCATGTGCAGATCCAGGTACCAGTACACAACATTTTGGCTAAGAGTACTACAACACTTGCTCAGAAGACCGCGAGGTAATTCTTCCGCGTCCGCAGAATCTCACGTGTCCCCATCTACTCTACTATAGGCATAAGAGATAGACCTATACACATTTTCTTTATTCCGTTATATAGATCTACAGTTGTATAAAGCTTGTGACTTGGTGATATTCTGGGTTTTGGGAGAGGGAAAGCTGTAAATGTCGTGCGGCTAAAGTTTTATAGTTATTGCTACATCTTTACTGTTTTATTACTGCGTTGTCTTATCTTTCCGCATATATTAGGCTTACCTAGTCATAGGAACTAGGTGTCTTCACAATTCAGTTCAGAGGGTTAATTCGGGTCGTGACAAGTTTGTATCAGAGCGTCTAGGTTCATAGGAGTCACAAGTCACAAGCCGGTTTATTAGAGTCTCGCGGATCGGTGCGGAGACGTCCATATCCATCTTCGAGAGGCTATGTATCTGTTAAGAAAAATCATATTCTTTGGAATTCTTTATCGTGCTAGTTACTGCCATCAAAATTCTTAAGCTATATTATATTCTTGCTTACAAATGGTTCGTACTCGTACCAGACGTACTGATGACCGGGCACTCGAGCCCCCATCCAGAGTCGTCAGGGGCAGGGGCCGGCGCAGAGGACGGGCACGCGGTGCGGCCCGAGCACCGGCTAGAGAAGAGGCATAGGATCCCTCAGTAGCCACAGTTGGAGGGGCACAGGATGTTCCTACTATTATGCCAGCCCTCCAGGAGACATTGGCTCAGTTTTTGAGTGCCTTCAATACTCTGTCTCAGGCGGGACTACTTTCGATAGCCCCAACTACATCCCAGGCCAGGGGAGGGACACAGACTCCCGCAGCCCGTACTCCTTAGCAGAGGGTTTATATTGGGAAGGTTCCAGTGTACATTCCTATGCCCCCATCAGCTCCAGCTCAGCATGAGGTTAGGGCAGTTGTTCCTGAGGTAGAGCAGCTCCGACTCGAGAGGTACAAGAAGTACCACTTATCTAAGTTCAGTGGACTAGCTTCAGATGACGCCCTGGGTTTTCTCTAGGAGTGTCATCGTATTCTCCGCACCATGGGTATTATGGAGACGAGTGAGGTTTCTTTCACTGCTTTCCAACTGAAGGGAGCAGCCTATCAGTGGTAGTGTGCTTTTGAGCTGAGTAGTCCGAACGAGGCAGCTTCACTTACTTGGGCTCAGTTCTCAGAGATGTTCCTACTTGAGTTTGTCCCTCAGAGCCTCAGGGATTCCTGGCGTGCAGAGTTTGAGCAGCTACGCCAGGGTACTATGACTGTGTCGGAGTATGCAGTCCGTTACAGCGATTTGGCTCGTCATACACCAGCTTTGGTTGCCACGGTCAGAGAGAGGGTTCGACACTTTATTGAGGGACTCCACCTCAGTATCCGGACTGGTATAGCCAGGGAGATAGAGACAGACATCACTTACCAGCAGGCCATGAGTATTGCCCGGAGGATTGAGAGTATGTTGGCCTAGGACAGGGAGGAGAGAGAGGCCAAGAGGTCTCGAGAGACTGGTCACTTTTCAGGAGCTCGTGCACCTGCAGCACGCTATGGTAGGGGTTTTGTGAGTCGCCCCATTCAATCAGCTCTTCCAGCAGCCAGTGGTATTCCAGCTCCTTCTAGACCTCAGGAGCCTTATTATGCACCACCAGTATCTCAGGTGCCTCCTGCTCGAGGTGTTATCATCGGCCAGTCCAGCAGGCCAGTTCAGAGTCAGCATCAGCCTCCACGTCCTCCGAGGGGTTGTTTTGAGTATGGTGACCCTCGTCATGTGATCAGAGATTGCCCCAGAGCTAGGAGGGGTGCACCACCTCATACTTATCAGGTTCCACGCCTTCCACCAGGCCCTCCAGCTATTCTTCCAGTCCTAGCTGCTACCCCACCATCTCAGGCAGCTCGAGGTGGAGGCTGGGGAGGTTGAGGTCGCCCTAGAGGGGGAGGCCAGGCCAGGTACTATGCTCTTCCAGCCCGATCCGAGGCCATTGCTTCAGATTCAGTCATTACAGGTATTGTTCCCGTTTGTCATAGGGATGCATCGGTATTATTTGACCCAGGCTCTACATATTCGTATGTGTCTTCTTATTTTGCTTCCCATCTAGGGATATCTCGGGATTCCTTGTTTTCTCCCATTTATGTTTCTACTCCTGTGGGAGATTCTTTTGTTGTGGACCGCGTATATCGGTCGTGTTTGATTGTTATTAGTGGTTTTGAGACCAGAACTAATTTATTATTACTCAGTATAGTGGATTTTGATGTTATATTGGGTATGGACTAGTTGTCTCCCTACTATGCTATTCTTGATTTTCATGCCAAGACCGTGACGCTGGCTATGCCAGGTGTACCGAGGTTAGAGTGGAAAGTTTCCTTAGAGTGTACTCCCCGTCGAGTAATTTCTTTTCTTAAGGCTCATCGGATGGTTGAGAAGGGGTGCGATGCATACTTGGTTTATGTGAGAGATGTGAGTGCTGAGACCCCTACAGTTGAGTCAGTTCCAGTTGTCAGGGACTATCCTGATGTATTTACAATTGATCTTCCGGGTATGCCTCCCGACAGAGTTATTGATTTCGGCATTGACTTATTGCCGTGCACTCAACCCATTTCCATTCCTCCCTACTGCATGGATCCTCCTAAGTTGAAGGAGTTGAAGGAGCAGTTGCAGGAGTTGCTTGACAAAGGTTTCATCAGGCCCAATGTATCACCTTGGGGAGCTCCGGAGTTATTTGTGAAGAAAAAGGATGGTTCGCTGCGTATGTGCATTGACTACCGACAACTGAATAAGGTGACAGTGAAGAAAAGGTACCATTGCCCCACATTGATGATTTATTTGACCAGTTATAGGGTGCTAGGGTGTTCTCCAAGATTGATCTGCATTTGGGTTATCATCAGTTGAAGATTCGGGGGCCAGATATCCCAAAGACTGCCTTCAGGATCAGATATAGCCACTATGAGTTCCTTGTTATGTCATTTGGGCTGACCAATGCCCCGACAGCCTTCATGCACCTGATGCACAGCGTATTTCGACCTTATCTTGATACTTTCGTCATCGTGTTCATTGATGACATTCTGGTATATTCTCGGTCCCAGGAGGACCATGAGCAGCATTTGAGGACCGTATTCAGACCTTGAGGGAGAAGAAGTTGTATGCCAAATTTTCTAACTGTGAATTTTGGCTTGATTCTGTGGCATTCCTAGGCCATGTGGTATCTTTGGATGGGATCAAGGTAGACCCGAAGAAGGTAAAGGTGGTGCAGAGTTGGCCTAGACCGTCTTCAGCTACTGAGATCCGCAGCTTCCTCGGTTTAGCTGGGTATTATCGTAGTTTTATGGAGGGATTTTCATCCATTTCAGCGCTAGCCCTCCAGGAGACATTGGCTTAGTTTTTGAGTGCCTTCAATACTCTGTCTCAGGCGGGACTACTTTCGATAGCCCCAACTACATCCCAGGCCGGGGGAGGGACACAGACTCCCGCAGCCCGTACTCCTTAGCAGAGGGTTTATATTGGGAAGGTTCCAGTGTACATTNCCATGACCAGACTGACCCAGAAGGATGCACCTTTTATATGGACTGAGGAGTGTGAGGAGAGCTTTCAGAAGCTCAAGACAACCCTGACTACAGCTCCAGTGTTCGTATTACCCACAGGTTCAGGGTCCTATATGGTCTATTGTGATGCTTCGAGGATTGGCCTGGGAGCGGTGTTGATGCAGGACGGTAGGGTGATTGCCTACGCGTCCATACAGTTGAAGGTGCATGAGAAAAACTACCATGTTCATGCTCTCGAGTTGGCAGCGATTGTTCACGCCCTGAAGATATGGCGTCATTATTTATATGGTGTTCCCTGTGAGATATTCATGGATCACCAGAGTTTGCAGCACATATTCATGCAGAGTTATCTCAATTTGCGAAAGCATAGGTGGTTGGAGTAACTCAAAGATTATTACATCACTATATTATACCACCCGGGGAAGGCCAATGTGGTGGCCGACGCCTTGAGTCGACGGGAAAAGAGTTTGGGTAGTTTGGCATATCTTCGTGTAGCTGAGAGGCTATTAGCCTTGGATGTTCAGTCCTTAGCCAGTCAGTTCGTGAGGCTGGATCTTTCTGAGCCTCGACNAAGTTGTTCCTGAGGTAGAGCAGCTCCGACTCGAGAGGTACAAGAAGTACCACTTATCTAAGTTCAGTGGACTATCTTCAGATGACGCCCTGGGTTTTCTCTAGGAGTGTCATCGTATTCTCCGCACCATGGGTATTGTGGAGACGAGTGAGGTTTCTTTCAGTGCTTTCCAACTGAAGGGAGCAGCCTATCAGTGGTAGTGTGCTTTTGAGCTGAGTAGTCCGAACGAGGCAACTTCACTTACTTGGGCTCAGTTCTCAGAGATGTTCCTACTTGAGTTTGTCCCTCAGAGCCTCAGGGATTCCTGGCGTGCAGAGTTTGAGCAGCTACGCCAGGGTACTATGACTGTGTCGGAGTATGCAGTCCGTTACAGCGATTTGGCTCGTCATACACCAGCTTTGGTTGCCACGGTCAGAGAGAGGGTTCGACACTTTATTGAGGGACTCCACCTCAGTATCCGGACTGGTATAGCCAGGGAGATAGAGANATTTGCTTGCGTTGTTGCTCGATCTTCTCTTTATGACCGCATTCGGGAGCACCAGTATTAGGATCCCAACCTTCGGGCTCTTCGGGATAGAGTTTGGCAGGGTGATTCCAGGGATGTGACCATAGGTGATGACTGTGTGATGAGGATGTAGAGCTGGATTTGTGTGCCCAATTTAGATGGACTTCGGGAGTTGATTCTTGAGGAGGCCCATAGCTCGCGGTATTCCATCCATCCGGGTACCGAGAACATGTACCAGGATCTGAGACAACACTATTGGTGGCGAAGGATGAAGAAGGATATAGCGGAGTTTGTAGCCAAGTGCCTCAATTGTAAGCAAGTCAAATGTGAGCATCAGAGACCGGGAGGATTACTTCAGCAGATTAAGCTTCCAGAGTGGAAGTGGGAGCGGATCACCATGTACTTTGTGGTTGGACTTCCTCGGACCTTGGGGAAGCATGATGCTATTTGGGTGATTGTGGACGGGCTGACCAAATCAGCTCATTTCATTCCAGTGTTGACTACATATTCTTCTGAGAGGTTGGCCTTGATCTACATTCGGGAGATAGTCCGGTTGCACGATGTGCCGGTGTCCATTATATCAGATCGAGGTCCTCAGTTCACCTCGCACTTCTGGAGAGCCTTGCATAGTGAGTTGGGTACCCAGATAGACCTCATCAAAACATTTCACCCTCAGACGAACGGACAGTCCGAGCGCACGATTCAGATTCTTGAGGATATGCTTCGTGCCTGTGTGATGAATTTTGGAGGGGCATGGGATCGATACTTGCCTCTTGCAGAGTTTTCTTATAATAACAACTACCAGTCCAGCATTTAGATGGCGCCATATGAGGCTTTGTATGGTAGGCGGTGCAGGTCTCCAGTAGGATGGTTTGAGCCGGGCGAGGCCCGATTTTTGGGTACAGACTTGGTTCAGGATGCCCTGGACAAGGTGAAGGTGATCCAGGAGAGACTTTGCATAGCTGAGTCAAGGCAGAAGAGTTACGCGGACCGGAAGGTTTTTGACTTGGTATTTATGGTTGGTGATCGGGTTTTGCTTCGGGTATCGCCTATGAAGGGCGTCATGAGATTCGGGAAGAAGGGTAAGCTGAGTCCGAGGTTCATTGGCCCTTTTGAGGTATTGTAGCGAGTTGTGGATGTAGCCTATGAGTTGGCCTTGCCTCCTAACCTAGCAGGAGTTCATTCGGTATTCCACGTTTCCATGCTACGGAAGTATCACGATGATCCGATTCATGTTTTGGATTTCAACTCAGTCCAGTTGGACAAGGAGCTATCATATGTTGAGGAGCCTGTGGCTATATTGGACAAGTAGGTCAGAAAGCTCAGATCGAAGAATATTGCCTCAGTCAAGGTTCAGTGGAGGGGCCATCCAGTCGAGGAGGCAACTTGGGAGACCGAGCAGGATATGCGGAGTCAGTATCCTCATCTTTTCACAGCTTCAGGTATGTTTCTATACTCGTTCGAGGACGAACGATTTTCTTAAGAGGGGGAGAATGTAACGACCCGACCGATCGTTTCGAGAGTTATCACCCCCAATACCTTAATAACTGATTCTCCCATGTCTATTTACGTTATTGGAACTTGTCAGAGCGTTGAGTGTTGAAATCCGGAGTGATTTTGGACACATAGTCCATAAATATGGAATTTAGCTTTAGAAATTGGGCCATAGCTAGAACTATGTGAAGACAAATCCAGAATGGAATTTCTTCGACTCCGTTATCTCCGTTGGGTGATTTCAGGATTAGGAGCATGTTCAGAATGTGTTTTCGAGGTCGATTGTAGATTTATGCTTGAATTGGCGAAAGTTGGAATTTCGGCGATTTCGACCGATAGGTGAGATTTTGATATCGGACTCGGAATGGTATTCCGAAAGCGATATCAGGTCCGTAATGTCATTTATGACATGTGTGCAAAATTTGAGGTCATTCCGATGAGTTTTGACGTGTTTCGGCATCGGATGTGAATTCTAGAAATTTCATAAGCTCTTAGGCTTGAATCTATGCATAATTGATGATTTTGATATTATGAGATGTGTTTTTAAGGCTCGATCAAGTTTGAACAAGGTATTAAGGTCAGTTGGTAGGTTTGGTTTAAGTCCCAGAGGCCTCGGGGTTGTTTCGTATGCCCAACGGGTGAAATTGAAACTTTGAGAACAGCTGAACCATTGCTGGTTCTGGTGTCTCGCACCTACGATGGTTTTCCCGCAGGTGCTGGACCGCAGATGCGGCCAGGTGACCGCATGTGCGGCCCCAACCTTCTTAAGTGACTTCCGCTCCCGCGATAGATTCTCCGCAGGTGCGGCCCCAAGGTCGCAGGTGCGGAATCCCTGTGCTGGTTATACCAAAATCCGAGGGTTAGAAATTCATAACTCCAAAGTCGATTGAGAGCTCGGAAATTGGCGATTTTCAGTAGAATTCAAAGAGGAGAATCATAGGTATGTTTTCTAACCTTAATCCAATTTTATATCAATAATACCTATCATTTTCCTCAATCTAATCAATAAAATTGGATGAAAACCCATGAAATTCTGATGAAACTTCCCCAAGTAGAAATCTGAGGATTTAGGGATATTTAGACGTCGAATTTTGATGTTTCTTGTTTGAGTGGTTTCGTGAGCGAATGGGTGTTCGGAAAATATAACTTTTACCCGATTCCGAGATGTGGGGCCGGGGGACTTTTTAGGCGAATTTCCTAATTTTGCGTATTAGCTTCGAATTAACTAGCTATTTTGATTCCTTAAAGTGTTATTTACATTATGCAATCGAATTTATTAGATTTGGTCCACCCGGAGTTGGATACTCGTGGCAAGAGCGTGGTATTGGGTTGAGTAGCGCAGTCGAGGTAAGTGGCTTGCCTAACTATGTGTTGAGGACTTTCCCGTAGGCATTTTAAACTGATTTTTACTATGTGGATACCGTGTACGTGAGGTGACAATTGCGTGCACGGGTCATTGTTGCTATAATTCTATTTTTCCTTCCATGGCATATCTCATTTCCATTCCTATATTACTATTTTCCTGTTTTAACTGAGTAGTTGACTTCGGAATAAGCATGTCAACTTGCCCTTACTTGTTTCCCACTTACTTGCTACAAATTGAACCATGCTTTGGTAGTTTTACCTTGTTCTTGTCTATTATTTTTTTTTTAAATGTTTAATTATGCTATGTCTGACATACATTCTGCATTGCATATTTAAATTGGGACTACGGACCGAGATCCGGGAGCTTTCCCTCTGTACTGCATAGCATATTTAAATTGGGACTACAGACCGAGATCCGGAAGCTTTCCCCCTGTACTGCATAGCATATTTAAATTGGGACTACTGACCGAGATCCAGGAGCTTTCCCCCCTGTACTTCATTGCATAATTAAATTGGGACTACGGACTGACATCCGGGAGCTTCCCCCCTGTACTGCATTGAATATTTACTGTTGAGCTATATGTTGTGCTGAACCGAGGGTTCTCTTCAATTATTTCTTTCAGTTTTCCTTTAAGTTCTGCTTATTGTTTCTACTTATTTTTCACTGTTCGAATTTATAACTGTCTTATTATCAAACTCAGTAGAGCCTCAACCTGACCTCGTCACTACTTGACTGGGGTTAGGCTTGACACTTACTGATTACCGAATGTGGAGTACTCACACCCTTTCCTGCGCATATTTTTACCCATGTGCAGATCCAGGTACCAGTACACAGTGTTTTGGCTAAGAGTACTACAACACTTGCTCAGGATACTGCGAGATAATTCTACCGCGTCTGCAGAATCTCACGTGTCCCCATCTACTCTACTATATGCATAGTAGATAGAACTATACACATTTTATTTATTCCGTTGTATAGAGCTATAGTTGTATAAAGCTTGTGACTTGGTGATATTCCGGGTTTTGGGAGAGGGAAAGCTGTAAATGCCGAGCGTCTAAAGTTTTATAGTTATTGCTACATCTTTACTGTTTTATTACTGCGTTGTCTTATCTTTCCGCATATTTTAGGCTTACCTAGTCATAGGGACTAGGTGCCGTCACGAGTCCGTTCGGAGGGTTAATTCGGGTCGTGACAACTCCTCTGCTATATAAAGGGGGTTCTAATCAATTTGTAAGGATCACATTCACGCAAAACAAAGCAATATATTATATTTTCTCTCTTAAAGATCTCATACTCTATTGTTCAGTTCATACTTTTCAATATTATACTCATTTGGTTTGAGGGCGACATAGCTCGAGGGCCAAAGTTGTGCATTACATTGGTGTGCTCTAATTTTATTTTCAGTCAATTTCTAATATTAATTTGCATATTTTCTAGTTTGTGCCAAGCGAAATCACATATCCTTAAAATTATTTATAAATTTAATTGTTATCCACTTTTAAGGGTAAACAATTATGTCTTTTAATTTGGTCTCCTTCACTTGTCTTTTTCACCTATCCATCTCCTTAATTAATTCCATGAAATTCCTTTTGGCATCTATCATTGTCTATATCACTTGAACTATTTTCTTCATGAATATTCGGTATGTTAATATCAATGACACGTTAATATCATTGTTTAATAATGTGGTTGGATCAAGCTTGACAGACTTGTAAGAAGTGACTAATTACAATGTCGAATCATGTCGTACACATAATTTAACATTAGTGGTGTTGGCCTATTGTTGCAATCCGTTCCATAATAAATTTTTACATTTGGTGCTATGGTAGTTTTAAGATTCTTATCCCAAATTAATGTTTACTTTTTACTTTTTCTGCGAGACCCAATTTCTCCTATAGGTCGTGATGTCATCCAATATCGTCGCTACACAAGCCAACGGTTAACTAACCATATATTTATTCCTTTTAAAATTTTCAAAGTAGTTGAATTTTATTTATTAAGTAAATGAAAAGTGAAAATTTAATAGAGTAAAGCGTAAACTAATAAAAAAGCAAATACGATGGAATAAATACTCACAAGTCATAAAGTGTCTACTAGCATGTTCCCAAGACCCGATATCACAAGTGTATGAGCAACTAGTAGAATATACAAAACATCTATGCTATTATCTGAAATAGGATAGACAGAAAGTAATTACAAAAGAGAGACTATTGGTGCTGCATAATGGACTCAGAGAACAACTCTCCACTATGCCTCAGGATAACAGGGATGCACGCCTGAATGGACACTAGATACACCTTTCTAAGATCTTGCACGATTAGTGCATAACTGTAGCGTGAGTACATAAATAACGTGTACCCAGTAAGTATCCAATCTAACCTCATGTCACGACCCCCAAATCCTAACTGATCGTGATGGCGCCTATCGTGGAACTAGGCTAGCCACTATCACATAATTTCATAATTCCTTTAATAAAGTTTACCAAAATCATTAATAGCAAGTAAAAAAAAATCTTCTAAGTCTTTAACAGAACGTAATATAATCTAACAGTCTAAAACCATTCCCCAGAATTGGAGTCAACTGATCACGAGCATCTAAGGACAATACTAACACTGCTAATGTCATAAAATAATGTCTCAGAACAAAATACTAAATACTAATGAAGGAAGGGAAATGGAGAAGCTGTGGACGCTGGACAACTACCTCGACATCCCGAATGCTGCCGATGAACGAACTCAGATGGCTACTGCTCAGAACCAGTACCTGGATCTGCACACAGAGGTGCAGGGAGTAATTATGAGTACGCCAACTCAGTATTAATGAAAATAAATCAAGTCTGAAGAACAAGAAACACGCAGCACAAAACATCAATCCACAAAATAGTAAAACACGGAGTCTCCATAAAGTATACATTTAATACATAAGTTTGAAAACCAATTTCCGTAAAAATCCTTTGAACAAGTATATTTCTCCAAATGTTTCTTAGTAAAAACTCCCAAAATATCAGTTTGAAAGATGAAACGAATCATAATCAAAACTCAGTAAAATATCATTATAAACTGCCCCTCGGGCCAAATCATCGCTCATAGTCAGTCACCCAGCACCTCCAATAGTAGGTAAAACTTATTAGATACCAGAGGCAATGGTATACCATCCCTCAACACCTCACAGTCACTCATACCTCCCAATCACTCGTCACTCGGCACTCACACTCAGTAGGTACCTGCGCTCACTAGGGGTGTGTACAGACTCCGGAGGGGCTCCTAAAGCCCAAGCGCTATAAACAAGCCAAATCATGGCATTAATCACTCAGGCTCTCGGCCTATCTCATATCATAACATCCTCACAATATTGGCCCTCGGCCTCACTCAGTCAGACACTCTCAGCATGCCACTCGGGGCATAAATAAACAGGGTTCTCGATCCAAAATAGTACTTCATCTCAAGAAATAATATCAGTAACCCAGAGTGTCAAAACAATTTATCAAGAAGACTGAGTGTAAAATCATAATTCAATAAGTGAGGAATATCAGATAAAAATTTCCCCCAAGGGGTGAAACAGATCGGCACTAGGCCCCAAACATGGCTTACAACCTAATTATAACAAATCATAGTAATACTATAAAATACTTGCTTTAAAAGCGGTTTCGCAACTCAATAGTTTCCTAAAAAGGAACATAATTCCAAATTTCCAATTCATGCACGCCCGACACTCGTCATCTAGTGTGTGCGTCACTCCAAAACCGTGAAAGGATGTAAAGTCTGGGGTTTCATACCCTCAGGACAGTATTTAAAGACATTACTTACCTCAAAATAGCCCGAAAAGCTATTTTGCAACACATTTGCCTCTCGAATCAACTTCTGAGTGCTCCAAATCTATCAAGTTCAGATTTTTCACATCAAATTATGCTAAGGGAATGAATTCCAATCGAAAAATATCAATTTTATGCACAAAACCCGGAATTAGCTAGAACCTGACCCCCGGTACCCCGTCTCAGAACTCGACAAACTTTATACCAAAATGATCCTCATCATCTCACGAGTCTATACATATAAAGAACTCTGAAATCGGAGTCCGATTGACCCCTCAAATCAGCTCTAAAAGGCCTCTTAAACTCAAGCCCTAGTTTCACCTTTTTCCACTGATTTTCCCTAATTAAACACTGTTAATTTAGTCCTTAATCACATATAACCGAGTTATGGGGTCCAAAATCCTTACCTCAATGAAGAACAATCGTTTTCCCTCTTCAAAATCACTCCAAAAGCTCTATTCCCGTTCCAAAATGGTGGAAAAGTGGGCAAGGGTCGCGGATGGGTTTAATATATACTGCCCAGTGATTCCTTAATCGGGATCGCGGAAAGACCCTCGTGATCGCGAAGAACAACTTTATTGGCTTTAAAAATAACCCTACACGATCGCGACCTACCCCCCGCGAATGCAATGCTCTGCCCCTCACTCCTACGTGATCGCGGACCTCTGACCGCGTTCGCGATGAACAAACCTGTGGCCCCCATCTTGGCCTGTTAACCTTACGCGAACACGACACGCGTTCGCGATGAACAAACCTTCAATGCTACGCGATCGCAGCCCAATCTTTGCGATCGCACTGTACAACTTCCTCCTGGCCTCATGCAACCCTACACGATCGTGGACCGCTCCTCACGATCGCGATGAACAAATTGTTGTTGTATTAACACCAGAAAACAACAGACTTTTTAAGATAAAAAATGCCCGTTAACCATCTGAAATCAATCCCGAGCCCCTTGGGACCCCAACCAAATATACCAACACATCCTAAATGATCATTCAAACTTAATTGCACTCTCGGAACACCCAAAATAACATCAAAACAACAAAATCACATCAAATTCAAGCCTATGAACTTTGAAATTCCTAAATTCCACCAACGATGCCGAAACCATCCAAACCACCTCCGATTGACCTGAAATTTTTCATACATATTCAAAATGACATTACGAACCTGTTCCAACTTCCCGAATTCCATTCCGACCCCGATAGCCTATTTTCCACTGCCGACCAGAAAACACCAAAAACTAATTTTCGCCAATTCAAGCCTAAGTCTACACCGGACATCACAAAAATATTCTGAACACACTTCTAAGTCCCAAATCACCTAACGAAGCTATCCGAGCCAAATATCCACATTCCAGGGTCGTTTACCCATAAGTCAACTCTCAATTGACTTTTCCAACTATAGAGATATTTTTAGAGACTAAGTGTATCCATTATCACTACAACCATTCTGCACCCGAGCCAACCGGCTCCAACACATCATAAACAGTATAAGCAACCTATGACAAGGCAAAAATAGTAAATATAATGCAGATTCTACGAAACGACCGACCGGGTTGTTACATTCTCCCCCTCTTAAACAAACGTTCATCCTCGAATGGGTCTAGAAACATACCTGGAGTCTCAAACAAGTGAGGATATCTGCTCTGCATCTCCCGGTCGGTCTCCCAAGTAGCCTCCTCCACTAGTTGACCTCTCCATTGTACCTTCACTGATAGTATATTCTTAGACCTCAACTTCCTGACCTGACGATCCAAAATTGCTACTGGCTCTACCTCGTATGACATATCACCCTCGAGCTGAACTGTGCTGAAGTCTAAAACATAAGACGGGTCACCAACATACTTTCGGAGCATCGACACATGTAATACCGGATGAACACTCGACAAGCTGAGTGGTAAGGAAAGTCTATAAGCCATCTCTCTAATCTTCTGAAGCACCTCAAATGGACCAATAAACCGGGTACTCAGCTTTCCCCTCTTTTCGAACCTCATAACACCCTTCATGGGTGATACCTTTAGTAATACCTTATCTCCTTCCATAAAATACACATCCCGGACCTTCCGGCCCGCATAACTCTTTTGCCTAGACTGCGCCGTGCGAAGTCGCTCCTGAATCAACTTCATCTTCTCCAACGCATCCTGAATCAAATCTGTGCCCAATAGCTTAGCCTCACCGGACTCGAACCAACCAACCGGATATCTACACCTTCTACCATATAAAGCCTCATACGGGGCCATCTGAGTACTGGACTTGTAGCTATTATTATATGCAAACTCCGCGAGTGGCAGAAATTGGTCCCATGAACCCCCAAACGCAATCACACAAGCACGCAACATGTCCTCTAAAATCTGAATAGTCCGCTCCGACTGCCAATCGGTCTGAGGATGAAATGCAGTGCTCAAATCTACCTGAGTACCCATACCTCTATGCACGACCCTCCAAAACTGAGATTTGAACTGAGTACCTCTGTCGGAGATGATAGAAACCGGAACTCCATGCAATCGGACAATCTCCCTGATGTAGATACCAGCTAACCGCTCTAAAGTATAAGTAATACTGACAGGAATAAAGTGTGCGGACTTGGTCAGCCGATCCACAATGACACAAATCGCATCAAAACCCTTCGAAGTCCGTGTAAGCCCAACTACAAAGTCCATAGTGATCCGCTCCCACTTCCACTCCGGAATATCTAACCTCTGAAGTAATCCACCTGATCTCTGGTGCTCATACTTTACCTACTGGCAGTTGATACACCGTGCTACATACTCAACAATATATCTCTTCTCAGATCCTGATACATCTTCGCGACACTCGGATGGATGGAATATTGCGAGCTGTGGGCCCCTACTAATATCAACTCTCGAAGTCCTTCCTCATTGGGCACGCAAATACGGCCATGCATCTTCATAACTCCGTCATCACCAATAGTCACATCCCTAGCATCACCTCGACAGACCCTGTCCTGAAGAACTAACAAGTGTCGGTCATCATACTGGCGTGCTCTAATATGATCATAAATAGAAGAACGAGAAGCCATGCTAGCTAATACCCGCGGAGGATCTGACAAATCTCATCTCACCAAATGTCCCGCTAAAGCCTGAACATCAAGTGATAAAGGTCGCTCTGCTGCTGAAAGGTAAGCTAGGCTTCCCAAACTCTCGGCTCTGCGACTCAAGGCATCGGCCACTACATTGGCCTTCCCCGGATGATAAAAAATAGTGAGGTCATAATCCTTGAGAATCTCTAACCACCTTTTCTGACGCAAATGCAAGTCCTTCTGCTTTAGCAGATACTGCAAACTACGATGATCAGTGAAAATCTCGCACTGCACTCCATACAAATAATGGCGCCAAACTCAAGATCGTGCACTGGATAATTCTTCTCGTGCACCTTTAACTGTCTAGACGCGTAGGCAATCACCCTACCGTCCCGCATCAATATCGATCCCAAGACAACTCTAGAAGCATCACAGTAAACTGTATAAGAACCTGAACCAGTAGGCAAAACCAAAACCGGAGCTGTGGTCATTGTTGACTTGAGCTTTTGAAAGCTCTCCTCACACTCATCAGAACATCTGAATGGAGCACCCTTCTGGGTCAATCTGGTCAAAGGAGAAGCAATAGAAGAGAATCCTTCCACAAAGCGACGGTAATATCCTGCCAAACCAAGGAAACTCCTAATCTCTGTAGCTGAGGACGGTCTGGGCCAACTCTGCACCGCCTCAATCTTTTTCGGATCAACCTGAATACCCTCACTAGACACCACGTGCCCCAAGAAAGCTACTGAACCAATCCAAAACTCACACTTGGAGAATTTTGCATAAAGCTTCTCCTCCCTCAACCTCTGTAACACAACTCTCAAATGTAGAGCATGTTCATCAATGAACACAATGACAAAAGAATCAAGGTAAGGCTGAAATGCGTTGTTCTCAATTGCATGAACGCGGCTGGGGCATTGGTCAGCCCTAATGACATAACCAGAAACTCATAATGACCATATCTGGTTCTGAAAGCAGTCTTTGGAATGTCAGAATCCCGAATCTTCAGCTGATGATACCCGGATCTCAAATCAATCTTGGAGAACACTCTAGCTCCCTGAAGCTGGTCAAATAAGTCATCAATACGAGGCAAAGGATACCGGTTCTTCATCGTAACCTTATTTATCTGTCTATAATCAATACACATGCGCATGGAGCCATCCTTCTTTTTCACAAACAACACCGGTGCACCCCAAGGTGACACACTAGGCCGAATAAACCCCTTACCTAAGAGTTCTTGAAGCTGCTCTTTCAGCTCTTTCAACTCCGTTGGTGCCATACGATAAGGTGGAGTAGAGATAGGCTGGGTGCCTGGCACCAAATCAATACCAAAATCAACATCCCTGTCAGGTGGAATGCATGGCAGGTCTGCAGGGAATACATCCAGAAAATCACAAACCACAGGGACAGAATCAATAGAAGTAGTCTCACTACTAACATCCCTCACAAAAACAAGATAAGATTCACATCCTTCACTAACCATATGCTGAGCCTTTTATTAAGAAATCACTCTGCTAGGCACATGCTCTATAGACTCTCTCCACTCAACTCTCGGAACTCCAGGCATAGCTAGGGTCACGGTCTTAGCGTGACAATCAAGAATAGCATGACATGGGGATAACCAATCCATGCCCAGTATCACATTAAAATCAACCATACTGAGTAATAACAAGTCCACTCGGGTCTCCAGACCCCCAATAGATATAACACACGACCGGTACACATGGTCCACAACAATAGTATCGCCCAACGGAGTCGAAACATTAACAGATGTAACTAAGGACTCACGGGGCATATTTAGAAAGTGAGAAAAATACGGCGAAACATAAGAGTATGTGGAACCAGGGTCAAATAAAGACAAAGCATCATTGTGACAAACTGAGATAGTACTTGTAATCACCACATCGGAGATATGTAGTATAGGCACAGAAGTAATGCCTCAGCTTCTGGGCTACCCAAGTCAAAGCGCAACAGGTGTGTTCCAATAGAGAATACCGGACCTCATACAAAGTGAACTTCTTGCTGAGATAATAAATAGCTTGCTCCGTTCTTCCTATTTCATTGTGCTGCCCCAGAACGCAGCCAAAAACTCCGTATAACACCGCAAGGTAGAGTAGCAAAGGCCTACCTGGCTCAGGCGGCACTAGGACTGGTGGCATTGACAAGTACTCCTTAATTCTGTCGAAGGCCTTTTAGCAATCATCGGTCTATTTGGTTGCGGCGTCCTTTTTCAGCATCTTGAAGATAGGCTCACATATAACTGTAGATTGTGTTATGAACCGGCTGATGTAATTAAGACGTCCCAGGAAACTCATTACATCTTTCTTGTTCTTTGGCAGTGGTAACTCTTGGATGGATTTGACCTTTGACAGATCCAATTATATCCCTCGATGGCTGACAATGAACCCAAGCAATTTACTAGCGGGAACCCCCAATGCACACTTTGCGGGGTTCAGTTTCAAATTGTATTTCCGCAACCTATTAAAGAACTTCCTTAGATCTTCTATGTGGTCGGTAGCTTTCTTGGACTTGATAATAACATCATCCACATATACCTCAATCTCTTTGTGTATCATATTGTGGAAGATAGTGGTCATAGCCCTCATATAGGTGGCCCCAGCGTTCTTCAGGCCAAACGACATCATCTTATAGCAGTATACTCCCCACAGCGTAATGAAAGCCGTTTTCTCAGCATCTTCCTCATCCATCCAGATCTGATGGTAACCAGCGAAGCAATCTACAAATGACTGTAGTTCATGATTGGCGCAATTGTCGATCAGAATGTGTATGTTTGGCAAAGGGAAGTCATTTTTTGGACTGGCCCGGTTGAGATCCTAGTAGTCGACACAGACTCTATCCTTCCCATCTTTCTTTTGCACTGGAACGATATTAGCTAACCATGTCGGATACTCCACAACTCTTAGTACCTTAGCGTTGATTTTCTTGGTGACTTCCTTCTTGATTTTTAAACTCATGTCCAGTTTGAACTTTCTGAGCTTTTTCTTGACCGGTAGACACATTGGATCGGTTGGTAATTTGCGAGCAACAATATACGTACTTAGACCAGTCATGTATATGTCCTCATACTCCTTTAGAAATTCTATGTATTCTTTTTTCTTTGACGGCGACAAATGAATGCTAATGCGAGTTTCCTTGACATTTTCTGAATCTCCCAAGTTGATAACTTCGGTCTCGTCCAAGTTGGACTTAGGTCTATTCTCAAAATTCTCAAATTCTTTGACAATCTCGTCAGGTATATCATCCTCTTCTGAATCAATGTTTGTTTGTTGCGTTGTCTCGTTGCATGTCACAGTCATTGGTTCATCAAGACAAGTAATAGTAATGATGTATAGATAAAGTAATGAGAGAAAACAACAGTAATAAATATTGATTCATAAAAACTTAAAGTGATTTTGATAAATTGAATAAATGTTTTGAACATTGAAGCTTTTATTGCGGAAATGAAAATTCAAAAAGGGAAATCATCTAATGAATGACAATGAATAGTGCTTGTTAAGCCTTGCTACCCTGAGGCTCGTCGGGCTCTGGCTGTTTTGATGGTCCAGTTCTTGAGATACGCTTATTTGCTGACGGCATGTATGGAAGGGCTTTCCTCCCCCTCCTCCTCAAGAACGACACAACAATCCATCCATGTCATCGTCTTCTAAGAATAGATTCCTCAGTGCTGCAAGTTCCTCTTCTTCATCTGACCCATAGATAATGCCGACCTGATGGAAAGTCTGCTCTAGATGCGGTATCGACTGCTCCAGTGGGTAATAAGGACCGCCCATGCTGGCGACCATCTCTTGAATTCTTCCCAAGTATATTCGTATCCCAAACTGAAGGTGGTGCCATGTTTTTTTATCTTTATGGGTCTGGAGATCCCTTGGAGGTTCTTGCCGAGCCCTTTACCTGGCTCATACCCTCTCCAGTTCATCATGCTTGCGATCTTGCTATCCAATCATTTGTCTTTGTCTATGGCATTTACCCGTTCAATGTGGTGGTAGGTTTCTCCACCCAGCTTCCTTCTTCCTTCAACTACTGGAATAGTATGGCGACTGTAAATAGGATTGCTTCCGTAGCCATGAACGATTACCTCTTGGTGGTTCCATTCAAACTTCACTACCTGATGCAACGTTGATTCTACGGCCCCAGCAGCATGTATCCATGGCCGTCCTAATAGCAAGTTGTAGGATACTGATACATCTATTAATTGAAAGTCAACTTCGAACCACGTTGGCCCCATTTGCAAGAATAGGCTGATCTCGCCAATGGTGGACCTCTGAGAACTGTCAAAAGCTTTCACATTTATTGCTCCCTCTCTTATCCCGTGCAACCCTTTGACCAATTTCTTGGGCGTTATCAACGGACAGATATTGAGTTGGATCCCCCGTCGATAGGAATTCTGGTGATGAAATAGTCTTCAATTGCACAGTGATGTGCAGGGCTTTGTTATGACCCAACCCTTCAGGCGGCAGCGCATCCTCGTGAAATGTGATCTTATGGCTCTCCAACACTTGGCCTACCATATTGGATATTTCCCCACTAGTGATATTGTTTGGCACATACGCTTCATTCAGCGCTTTCAACAAAGCATTTCTGTGTGCCTCTGAATTTTACATCAAGGAAAGAATGGATATCCTAGCTGGGGTCTTTTTCAGCTGGTCAATGACAAAATACTCCTTGGCATGTACCTTCCTCCAAAGGTCGTCTGGACCTGTTTCAATAATGGGTGGCCTGTTGGAAGCCTGTTTGCTTGATTCAACCAAATGCTCAGACGTGTAGACTCTACCAGTCCTTGTCATACCATGTACTGCAGTAGCTTCTTCAATCTTGAATTTTCCCTTCCTTTGTGCCTCAGCCACATAATCCCATGGTACAACATTTGTATAGAAGGGTGGCGAGGTTGATATCGCCATTGTAATTGGTGCAGCTACCCTCGCTACGAACAGATATGTGCCTTAGGTGGAAGAACTGCAACTTCAAATGGTGCGGGTGTATTTGCTGGCGGCATGACTTCGACCTCAATTGGTGCAGGTGCCTTTGCAGATGGTGACGCTTCAAACTCAAAAGGCACTGACTCAATTACCTCAGCATCCTCAAATGACTGAATTTGTACTATGATTGGGTTGAGAGTAACCGCTGGCTTCTTTGGGTCATCACCTTCTATGATCAACCCGATCGACCCCTCGGGGTCCCAATCTTCTTCTACTTCAATCATGTGGATGCCTCCACCCTTATGGTCTGGGAGTGGATTGTTGCAGACGTTGGGAGCGAACTCCTTTGCTACAATGATCTTGTTGTCAATCAAGGACTGTATCTTATCCTTTAGAGATCGCCATTCATCGATTGTGTGTCCCTTTATGCCGGAGTGGTATGCACAGGACTTGTTTGGATTAACCAACTGGGAAGGATTCTCAGGGGTTACGACTGGGATGGGGTTAACATAACCAGCAACCTTTAGTTTCTCATAAAACTGATCGATAGGTTCGGCGATGGCAGTATATTGTTTGGGAGGTCTTCGGTCAAAATTTGGTCGAGGTCGAGGGAAGTCTTGGCGTGCAGGGGGTGACTGATAGTGGGATGGTTGAGAGTTGTAAGTGTGGTAAACGGGAGCAGGCTGGGAATATCTAGGTGAAGTTGGTTGATAGGTAGGTGGTGGAGATGATTGATATGTTGGTGGCGGTGCTTGGCATGAAGGTGAAGGTGCTTGGTAGTTTTGGGTTGGCTGATATGTAAATGGAGTTGTTTGGTAGGTTTGGTATTTGAGTGGTAATTTGGTTCTCTGTGCAACCATCACGGCTCCCACATCCCTTTTCTTTGACACACCACCGGACTGTAAGGCCTTGTTTGTGGCTTGCAAAGCCTCAAAGTTAGTGACCATACCACTTTTGATTCCTTCTTCAATCCTCTCACCCAATTTGATAATGTCGGAGAACTTATGGTTCTCAATCAGCATCAACCGCTTATAGTATTGTGGATCTTGAGCTCGTACAAAGAACTTATTCATCTGTTCTTCGTCCAAGGCGGGCCTAACCTTAGAAGCTTCGGATCTCCAGCGAGTAGCATACTCGCGGAAAGTCTCTGTAGGTTTATTCTTCAGATTCTGGATGTAGAACACATCCGATGCATTCTCTGTATTAAATCTGAACCCCATGAATTAAGACGCCATGCTTACCCAATTCGTCCATTTCCTGGTGTCTTGGCTGATGTAGCAAGACAGTGTGTCTCCTTTCAAGCTCCTCACGAACAGCTTCATGCGGATCCTCTCATCTTTCCCTACTCTAACCAGCTTGTCACAGTAGGTCCTCAGATGGACCCTTGGATCACCTGTACCATCAAATAGTTCGAACTTAGGAGGTTTGTACCCCTCGAGAAGTCCGACATCGGGTTGTATGCAGAGGTCTTCATAATTCAACCCCTCGACTCTTTTTCTTCCCTCGACGCCTTGAACTCGACTGGTCAGCTTCTTAAGTTCCTCAGCTAAGTTCTTGATCAGCAAATCCTTCTCGCCAGACTCAGGTGTATATGAGATGGGCTGGGCGGAGGGTGGTATGGTTTCAACGTAGATGGGGTTGTTGTGATGGCCTAGTGCATGGGCTTAGAGGTGGTCATTTGTGGAGTTATGAGGTTCTGGGATGAGTAGCGGAGTATTCCTTGGAGTATGGCAGGTATTGCATTGTGTTGGAAGGGTTTGGTTCTTTGGTGGAGTGGTGTGATGATGAGCTGCGTGATGATTTTGCTGCTTTGGGATGTTTTGAGGAGGTGTAAGATTCTGGATGTTGAAGTCTGGGACGTTGAGGGTGAATGACAGGTTTGCCAGATTTCGAACTTGATCAAGTTCTTCTTGAAATTTCAACAACTTCTATTCTAGCTGCGACATAGTCTCATTTTGGACCCGAATACCCTGCACGTCAGTGGCCTCTACCCGTTCAACTGTGTTTTCTTTCATGATGTTGCCTGAATCTTCCATTTTCTTTTTGCCTTTGTTTCTGCCTTTGGGAGGACTAGGAGGAGGAGATGGTGGAGGGCCCTTGGATCTTGTGAGGTATGACGATGATGCCAGAGTGCACGAACCAACCTTTGGGGAGGGGAATAATAATAAAAAGAAAAGCAAAAACAAAAGGTAACCAAGTCAGTGAGGATTATGAAAAAAATATTGCGGTATTTAAACACATAGTGCGAGAATATAAAGCGCGTCCTAATTTGGGAACCTCGTTGTGCCCGAGGTAGGCCTAGCGACAAATAGATTTGGAGAACTGAAATGCAAAAATGCCTTATTTCATTAATGTAAAAATAGACGAACCCAAAGCGGAACTAAATAAGTAGGAAATAAAAATCACTAATGGCAATTGGCCTTATTACATCGATAAAGAGGAAAAGTAAATCCTATCTACTTGGTCCCAGAAGGACCTTCCCTAGATTCGATATCCTTGATTCTTTCGAACAGATTCCTCAGCTCGCGAAGTCCTAGCAGTAGGTATGGCTCATCCTGTCGACCCTTGGTATGACCTGCTTTCTGCCTGCTTGTCTCATAACCCGGAGAGGGACATAAGGATATGTTCCTCTCAGACCAATCAGTATCAAGAATGGTGCATCTCTGGACCGGACGATGAACTCTTCTGTTGGAAACCACTCGAACGTCCATTGCACTTGCTCTTCAGTCAGATTATCTAAGAAATCAAGCCACTCTTTGGCATTCTCAGGCTGAGCAAACCGGGCAGGGATATAAGTCATTCACTTTGGGTGGTGGAAAGCGATGTGGTCATTCCACGCCCTTTGGAAACTCTTGCCGGTACTGGCTCTTTTGTAGATGTTCTAAAAGCCTGAAGTGTAGCAATAAGTTGCAGCCCTCGAAGTGCTTTGCTTCTCTTTGGCATTGTTCTAAGGCTCGATACATGTTTGAAATGATCATAGGGACGATGCTGAAAGTCTACCCATCAATTCCCTCCATTAGGGTCTTGGTTACCATAGCTAACCTAGTGTGGATTCTCTCTTTCTTTGTCGAAAATACTATCAACCCCAGGAAGCAAACCATGAAGACGAACACCTTATGGTGAATGTGTCCCAAGGATGTGATAGTGAATTCGTCATTGAAGGTACGGTATGATTTGCTGTCACCGTAACTTTCATACAAATAGTCAAAAGGGATTTATGACTCTTTTAGACACCTTAACTCTGTGTTCTTCTTTAAACCCATCATTTTCAAGAAACCCTTGCATGTGAGGTTTTCAGCATTAGCAAACCAGGAGTCTCCCAAACTAGACCATCCAGTCCTCCTATTTCTTCTAACAACGGTGTCAGTTCGACATCCCCAAAATGAAATACAACCCTCTCGCAATCCCAAAATAAGGTGGCAGCCTCTATCATCATGTTGTTAGGCTGGATGTCCAGGAGGGACGGTAGATTACCCAAATATTTCTTAACGAGTGTTTTGTCACTAGAATGCAGGTCCTCCCACCAGTTCAGAAGCTTTGGGTGGATGTTGGTGACCATGCCGAATTTGGGAACTTCGTGCTCATATTCTGCAAGAAACAATAGTTAGGCCCTTACCCCACCAGACTCGACTATTTATACACTTATGATTAACATGCAAGCATTTAGTTCTCCAAATAAATGCACAGAATGTGATGGCGTCCGTTGGGATTTATGGAACCCCGGTGGACTTTGGACAAGGCTATCTTAAAGGCTATTGTGCGTACAACACGTTAGACTGGCTAGGTTTGACCATGAAGCATGCAGCAGTATAACGGAGTAAGGTTTCTATGAGGTATTAGACTGGTACCCTTGAGTGGACAACTCAAGGGGGAAAGCCACTGAACCGTCGACTGCACCGCTGATCGACTAGTTTTACCGCAAATAAGCATTTCCAAATTTAGGAGGTGATAAAATAGGAAGGGCGCAACCACTCATCAAGCGTTGCTATAGGATTTGTTTTGGCACGAGTGGAGTACGATGTCGAATCATGATTATGCAATAAGAAGTAAAGGCATGTAGTCATGTATTTGCATGTTGTGAAAGCGGTAAATACAACAATTATAATTTAAAAGCAGTTACAAAGGAAGGAAAGAAGAAAACATGTCAGTTTGCTTTTGAAGAAAAGTAAATGCTTGAAAGAAATAGACAGTTAATTGCACATAAGGGAATGGGAAGAGGTACAAATTCACAAAGCAGTTTGATATGGTTAAAGCCTAAGGATATCCCAAGCAGAGTCGCCATGTTGTTGCGCCCCCTTTTTTCCAACTCCTTTCGGAGTCGGTCAAGGGTTTTTGACATTGTTGGGACAACTCATTTCATTTTGGGAAGGGGTTTGCAGATTTTGAAGAGTCGCCACCTAATGATTTTAAGGTGCGTTAGGGAACATATTTAGGTTCATTTTACAAACAAGTTTTGATAACCAGAGACAGGGTAAGGGCTTGAAATTATCCTAAGGGGAAGGTGTTAGGCACCCCTCAGAATCCACAATTGTGGTTCCCGGCCAAGAAACTTTTGTGAATTTGTACAAGTAGCAAGTAGGCAGTAAATGTTTAAGAAAAGCAAGTAGTTTTGAAAGACTCGCAGTCTAAGCACACGTGTATTACTGAGTTGGAAATACTCAATAGCTAAGTGAAAGTTTTTGAAAAAAAAGAGTTACATTCTAACATACATATGGGATAGGGAAGGTCCTAGGGTTGTTTGTTATATGGATCACATCAATGCAATACCCGGTATGGTAGTCCTCAAAGAGGGGCTACACGTGGTATTAGCGCACCGGTCATCATATCCATATCTACCCTTCCCACCCCGTAAAGGTAATTAAAACGCGTGTTGGTCAACGACTTCTATTGCATGTTGTTACCCGTCCCTTCCTAATAGACCTGGAGGAATTTAGGACTTCTATCCTAAGGAGGAAGTTCTAGGCAGACCCTCAGGTTTAAAGGCAAAATACTAGGCGACAAACAAGAACACATAGGACTGCAATTATGGGATAAACACACAAACAGAGAAAGGCTCAGGTATACATCCACAAATAATGCAAATAGGCAGCATGACTCAAACATAGTTAAGGTCCAACATTTAATTCAGAATCCTAAAGCATGGTATCTAAGTGATTTTAAAATAAAAAAAGAGGCATATTTGTTTCTTAACTCAGAGAGGAAGTCCTAATCAGTTTTGCCTACTGATTTTAACCTGTTGATAGTTAAGCAGTATGTATAAAGAAGCAGATTCTCAGTTTTAATAAATTCAGTACCTAAGGTTTTCCTAGGTGTAAGACAAGGTTTCAGTTATTAGAGTTACTTGTAAGAAACTGTTTGAGTTGTATTACTAACATGTTGTATTTGTTCAAAGTTCAGGAATATTACCAATTGTGTGAACCTGTTTTTACTACTAATTAAGCTAGAGATACCTAAGAGGATATGAATGCAGTCCTAAAGGGCATGGTATCTAATGCATAGAGAATGCATAATGATGTATATGCAGGACCTAAGCGGGGTTTTCTAAATGCATAGGGTTACAATGTTTGAACATGCTTTCAGAATATGCAACAGGTATGAGAATGACCTGTTTATTAGCATATTATTATCCTAAGGCAGGATTTCTAAGTGTACCACAATATCACAGCATTATTAGACCTGGTTTACATGAATAGCAGATTTATATTAACGTTTATCCTACAACAGGATTTTCTAAGTGTACATGATAGCGTACTAGTTATTAGCATGTTTTAACACAGTATTTTATAAGTGATAGAAGGAGGCATATGATGAAAAACAGTAGACATGGATCCTAAGATGGCATGATTTGTAATGCATGTGTAC
Organism: Nicotiana undulata; assembly: GCA_005239495.1. Classification (NCBI taxonomy): domain Eukaryota; kingdom Viridiplantae; phylum Streptophyta; class Magnoliopsida; order Solanales; family Solanaceae; genus Nicotiana; species Nicotiana undulata. Next base: position 63,802 of record ML285850.1, read on the forward strand.
ATGAGCCTTACACAGGATTTCTATTACGCAGATAGAAAGTAAAACCTAAAGCATGATTTCTACCCTTTTAGCATGCATAGTACCCATCCCTTTTCACTATCCATCCCCAGAGTTGTTTACAAATAATTATTATAGACCATTGGCATAAATTACATAAATGTATAAAGAAAAATAAGAAGTTACACTATAGGGAGCCTACTGATAGGCCCAACATCTTCAGAATGCATCAATGACATTGGTTAACAGTCTTTCACATGATCCAGGTGTGTCAAAGTTCCCTAAGGATCTCAAGGGATCTCGGGCAGTGCTCACACCTGTTGATACCCAATTTTTCCTTAAACTATTTATATACCTTTCATAATCACTCTTTATAGTAATAAATACTTTTCCGTAATTTTCCATATTTTTTATCAAATTATTTTCCTGTTTATTTAATATCTTATAGATGATTTCAAGACATTTTCTTGCTCAGAAGATTATTCACAATTCTATTTTTATTTTCCTTAGGATTTAATTATTTCAGAAATCAGCCTATATTGGCATTATTTGGCTAGTTTTAGCAATTTTGCAATAATAGCACAAATGTACTTTTACACCATTTTAAATCAATAACTGATCATTTTATATTTTTTTATACTAGAAAATCATTTTAATTTTATTTATTTGGTCTTAATTTCATTTTTTACGCAATTACTAGTCGTTTTATTAATTAACTATCTAGTTTAATTGGGTATTTAACATTTAGCCCTATTTATTTAAATTATACCCAACCCATCTGTAACCCATAAATGACCTAGACCAAACCAACCCCATACCCGGCCCAGTTCCGAATTAATCTTAGCCGTTGATCAAATTAGATCAACGGCCCAGATGCCCCTTACCATAATTAAACTCACCTAACCCCCTTCCCCGGTCTCATTTCTCTTCGAGACGCTTCATCTCTCATCTTTCATATCTCTCTATCTCTACAACTATCTAGAAGTATCTTGACCTCCCTTCTCCGATGGACTCCAGTCGTCTTCTCCGGTAGATTCTCACCGGAACCCTAATTCTCTATCATCTCCTGGCCATCTACATGTCTCTCACCTACTCAGTGATATCTTGAGTTCTTCAGACGAACCTGGAGCAGTTCACTCACCTCATTTGGGCCTCTTGCCACTTTCCGGCCTTTCCCGGGCTGTTTGAGTAAGTGTTACAGTCTCTCCGGCCTAAATCGGTGCCATCTACGAGGTTTTCCCTCTTTCTGGGTTCCACAAAACCCTAATCTTCTATATCTTAGATTTTTCTTTTAAGATATGTTCTATATTTACAATATCATGAAGCTTCTCTATGTTTTTCTCCGAAAAATTTTGTTTTTAACAATTTCGAAAACTAGGGTTTCTATACTCTGTTCTCAAAACAGTATCACCTTTTGATTTTAGTCGTCTATGCTATGTTTAAGCGATTATCTCATGATTTCTTGTTGTTTGAACTGTTATTGCTGAAACCCTAGTGTTCTAGGTTGATCTTTATTGTTTGACTATGTGTACTCGTGTGTTCTTTATGACTTTTGCTTTGATTCATTGTTATGACCTCTTCCTGTTGATTTCTTTGAGTATATCTTTGTGTCGATCAGTGACTGCTATTTAAATGTTTGAAAACTCTGACCTCTACCCTACTGGCGGTCTATTTATATTGACCCTTTTGTGTGAAAATCCCCGGGCTTGTGATGTTTTCCTAAAATACATGATCTTGTGTATTCCCTCTGTAATCATGTACTAATTTTGAACTCTTTCCATATTCATGTGATTGCTTTCCTTAAGTCTCTTGGATTCCCTGTGATTGCAATTGAATCCGAGATCCCCTCAATTGATTTTCAAAATTGATACTCTGTTTTAATTTATAAATGTAATGTTATTTCAACCTTCCTTAATTATATACTATGTATTTGGATTTATTTATGTATTATGTGATTTCCTTGTCCCAAATGAAGCAAAATCAGTCTTATGAATTGATTTATTTTCCTCATTTAGCCCTGACTGCACCGTTTGAACTTGACTCCTTAATTAAAGGAGTTCACTGTCTTAATTGATACTAATTGGTTGTTATTTCCATAATTATGCACTCTTTGCCTATGTGACTACTCGTTTTTCAAACTATATATACCATGTCTTCTCTCTTTACACACACACACACTCTTGACTGACACTTACACTGATAACACACACTGATATTGAGATCACTGATCACAAAAATACACTAAGCACACTGCTCTGAACTTTCTGTGTTTTTCATACACATCTCTTCTTGCTATTTTCTCTATTACTGACTACTCAGTCAGCTTAAAGCCAAGACTGAGTAATCTCTATTGCTCTTATGCTTCTACATACTACGGTCCTACTGCTGCTCTCTCATTCTGCACACTATTGTCCTACGGTTACTCTCTTATTCTGCATACTGCTGTTGCTGCTCTATCTCTTTGCATTTTGCTATTCTCTATCACTCGACTGGTATGTCTCTAAGTTAGTTTTATAGTATCTCCACACAATATGCTTCAGTTCTTGTTTATCTACTTATTGTTCCTTTCGTGCTTTATCTTGCGGTTCTACTACCTACCATGTAATTAGCATGACTCTATAATGTCCTTTCCCTTTTGCTATTATGCTTTCCCCATGTGATTCTCTATAACTATTTGAGTCTTGTGTAATTAGCATGTCCCTGCTCTTCCTCTTAGCCTATATGTCTCCTATTTCCTCATGTGTGACTCTGTGTGAGACTTATGCAACTAGTATACTTACTCGTTTATGGGTTGATGTTTCTCATCTCAACATGACCACTGTTACATGCTTATCTTCCTATGTTATAAACCTGTCCCCTCCACATGATACCTGAATGCTACATGGTTCTGATTCCATGCCTAATATGTGACTCTGTGAATCTATGTTGCTTTGTAAACAACTATGTGGTAACTATGTGAATCTGTAACCTTATTCTACTGCTAATTATTTGTCCCCAACTCCCTATCCATGTTTGTGTTTGTCCCTTTCCTGAACTCTCCACCTGCTGGATTGTGGTTGCATTGCCTCTCCCTTTTGCAAACTGTTTACAAAACTCTTCATTATTCTCTTAAGTTATTTTCAAAAGAACTGATGTTTCAAACTACTCTTTCGAACTCAACACTCTTTTAAACTATGAGCACTTCCCACTAATCTTAGACTTTAGGTTCAGCCCCCTTCGTGTGAGCATTGCCTTGGGGACCTTGAGTACCCATTGAACTTTGACACACAAGGCTGGCACTCTACACTGCACTTACTCATCCTTGGCTAGGGTACCTGGGTGTGAGCACTGCCTAGGATCTTCTGAGGTCCTTAGAGACTATGACACGCTTGGGTTGAAAAGGTCTTGGCATATGGCATATTGGATCTGGTACTTGGGCCTACTGTCAGGCTCCCTATAATGTAACTTCTTAATTTTCTTATTCATTTGTGTAATTTATGTAAAAATGGTATGTAATAACTAAATGTAAATGAATACTCGGGGCTGGATAGTGAAAAGGGTGGGATTATGCATGTTTAGTATATATTCGGGTAGAAATCATGTTTAGGATTTACTTCGCCTATGTGTGCAATAGAAATCCTGTTTAGGACATATCTACCATGCATTAGAAAGCATGTCCTTAGGTATATTTATGTCTGCATCTCATCACATGCATACTCACTTAGAAAATCATGCTAAAATACCCGTAGAAGGTCGCTATAATTACTTCTCACAAAGTAACCTTGTCCGTAGTTAAATAACTAGATGAAATGGTTGTTAGTAATATCATCTCTTGTATATTCATGCCTCACATCTAGAAATCCTACTTAGGTTCATAATAACAAGTACCCATTAGAAATTGCATTAGACATCATGTGACTTTAAGAATATTTGTTCGTTTTCAGCATGTGTTCAGACTCTCGTACTGCAAAGAACTCCTAGAAATCATGTGCTAGGTTCGACAGTTTAATGAAACCATATCCCTGTACATTTGTGTAATAAGTAACCTTGTTTAAAATAGAATTCAATGATTGAAAACATTTTTTCTAAATTTAAACTCAAACTGGTTTCATACTCGACATCCTGCTCGCATTCTTAGATATCATGCCTATAAGATCTGCATTTTCTCATTATATGTCTATTAAAATCAAATTATAGGGATCTGCATTCCACTTATTGTCTTAAAATAGTAATCAACACATATTCAGACGCCTAGGCAAGCCTTAGGATCAATATTTGATAAAATCGGATTAACCGTCTTTTATACACTGCCTGTCATTACAAATGGTTTAAAATCAGTCATGCACTCTTTTTCTAGAACTCACTAAAATCCTCTATTTGCTAATGTCTCTATACTTAGAATTCCTGTTTTGCCTACAAACTACTGGGATTCAAAGTCATTTACTCCATTCTTTTCTAAAACTCATCAAAACCTGTTGTTTACTACTTTTGTTTTTCACATCTAAAATCCCTACTCTAGGTTCTAAAATTTGAGACTTCTTTGTGTTTGAGACGTGCTATTAACGTGCATTATTTGTGGAGGATCTATGAGCCGTATGTCTGTTTATGTGTATCCTGTATGTGCAAGTCCTAATTGTTTCTTTACTTGTCGCTTAGAGTTTATTCTTTGAAACCTAAGGGGTCAACCTAGTACTCGCCTTCTAGGAATAGTAGTCCTAAATACCCTCTAGGGCTGATAGGATGGGACAGATAACAGCACGCAATAAGCTGTGCACGCGATTTAAATACCTTAGCGGGGTGGGAAGGGTAGAATATGGATATGATGACCGGTGCGCTAATACCACCTGTTGCCCCTCTTCGAGGCGTGACATACCGGGTATTGCATTGACGTGATCCATATTACTTTAAAACCTAGGACATATTCATTCAAATGATTTTACTTTGCTATTCTTTAAATTTCTTTTAATAAATTCAGTATTTACTTGAAATCCCCTCTTACGTGAGCCTTGCTTGTCATTTGTTTACTGTCCAAATTCACAAAATTACTTGGCTGGGACCCACAGTTGTGGATCTTGAGGGGTGCCTAACACCTTCCCCTTGGGATAATTTCAAGCCCTTACCCAATCTTTGGTAATGCAAACTAGTTTATGAGTTAATCATTCTAGGTGACCAACGCACCATAAATTCGTTAGGTGGCGACTCTTCCTTAAACCTTTTCCTTTAAGGAGTTGGCCAGAATGTCATGAAACCCGATCTCCGTGTGCCTAACCCGTGCGAGGAAAAAGGGGGTGCGACAGCATGGCGACTCTGCTGGGGATATTCCCTAGGCTTTTACCATTACAAGTTGCTTTGTGAATTTGGACTTTTAATTTTGTTAAATGCTTGCACCTTTTCCCATTCCTCGTTGTATGCTATTAACTGTTTAATTTCGCAAAGTATTTATTTTGCCTAAACGAAACTGACATATCTTCATGTTTTTTTTTGGAACCGCTTTCCATTGTAGCTGTTGTATTTTCTTTCTTTACCGTTTTCCTCAACGTGAAAATACATGCATATTTGTTTAAATGCTAGTTATTGCATATCATGCTCCGCATTCATATTTCACTCGTGCCAAACAAAAATCCTATAGCAACACTTACAATGAGTGGTTGCGCTATTCCAATATTACTACCCCCTAAATTCGGAAAGGCATATTTGCGGTAAAACTAGTCGATCAGTAGTGTAGTCGACAATTTCGTGCCTTCCCCCTTGAGTTGTCCGCTCAAGGATATCGGTCTAAAGCCCCATAGAAACCTTACTCCATTCTAATTTTGCATGCATCATGGTCAAACCTAGCCAGGCTAATGTGTTGTCCGCATATTTGCCTTTAAGATAGCCTTGTCCAAAGTCCATTGGGTTTCCCTGGAACCCAAACGGACGCATTCACATTCTGTGCATTTATTTGGGGAACTAAATGCTCTTTTCTAATTATTGATGTTAAATAGTCGAGTCCGGTGGGGGTAAGGGTCTAACCCTCTTTATTTGCAGAAATGAGGCACGAAACCCCCAGATTCGGCATGGTCGCCAATATCCACCCCAAATTGTTAAACTGGTGGGAGGATCTTCACTCTAGCGACAAAACATTCGTCAGGAAACACTTTGGCAACCTGCCCTCTCTTTTGGATATTCAGCCTAACAAAATGATGATAGAGGCTGCTACCTTATTCTGGGATTGCGATCGGTCGGTATTCCGCTTCGGAAATAATGAAATGACATCGCTGCTGGAAGAAATAGGAGGTTTGGCCGGTTTGTCTTGGGAATCTCCAGGGTTGTTGATGCTTGAGAATCGCACAGGCCGGGGTTTTCTCAAAATGTTAGGGCTGAAGAAAAATCCGGACTTGGTATGTTTAAAGGATTCGTACATCCCTTTTGATTACTTGTATGAAAGGTTCGGTCATAGCAAATCATACCACACCTATCAGGACGAGTTATCCCTCACTTCTCTGGGGTACATCCATTGCCGAGTATTTGCTTTCATGGTCTATTTTCTGGGTTTAATGATGTTCCCGACAAATAAGGAGAGGATCCACACTAGGTTGGCCATGGTCACTAAGACTTTAATGGAAGGGATCAACGGACAAGACTTCAGCATTGTGCCTATGATCATTGCAGACATATACCAAGCCTTAGAAATGTGTCAACGGGGAGCAAAGCATTTCGAAGGTTGCAACTTACTACTTCAACTTTGGCTCACTGAACATCTTCAAAGGGGTGACTACCGACAAGACATCCATCGAAGAATCTGGGATGACCATATCGCTTTCCACCACCCAAAGCGAATGAACTATATTCCAGACATATTCGCTCAGCCAGAAAATGCTGAGGGATGGGTTGAGTTACTGGGGAAATTTACCGAGGACCAGATTCAGTGGATTTTTGAATGGTTCCCAACGGACGAATTTATCATTCGATCCTGAGACACTTTATTTCTGATATTGATTAGTCTGAGGGGAACGTACCCTTATGTCCCTCTCCGAGTTATGATGCAAGCAGGGAGGAGGTAGGATATACCTAGGATTGAGAAGATGAGACATCTTCGAGCAGACTTCCAGGATGTCGACAACCCTCACAAGTGCCAAGCCCAGCATTTGTGGCACTGCAAGATTGTACTTGAGAAAGACACCATCGAGCCAGACAGGTATCATGCCGGTTGTACTTCTTTCTATCTAAGCTGGTTAGAAGAAGATATGGAGGGTCAATTCGAGCTATCATTCGCTCAGGGTCACCGGGTCATAGATGAGAAGGCCGAAGCGCAAGTGAAATTCAACAATCTACGCAAGAGGCTCCGTGAATGTGAGAATAATCATAACCAGATACACGAGTCCAGTAGAAAGCTGATTGAGGAATGGAAGGATATGGCTATCAGATCCAACAAGAGGCTAGGGTACTTGGAGCGAGGTATAGTCGAGCTGGAGGAAAAGTTCATCAAGAGGACCGAGGACTGCAAAAAGGATGAAGGAGCCGAAGGAGGATATCTAGCCAGGACCTACTTACTGCTGGGACTTCGCGAGTTGGGAAAGCTGATCGAAGGGAGCAGGAATGTCGAGTCTGGGGAAGGTCCTTCTGTGACCAAGTAGATAGGGGTGTCTTTCATTTTGTCTCTTTTGATGTAATAAGGCCATTGGCCATTAGTGTCTTTTATTTTTCGCATATTTAGAGTCGTTTTTATCATCAATAAAATAAGGCATTTAGCATTTCAAGTTCTCCAAATTAATTTGTCGCTAGGCCTACCTCGGGCACAAAGAGGTTCCCCAACTTAGGATGCGTTTTACATTTTCGCATTACGTGTTTAAATTACCGCAATATTCTTTATAATCCTCACTGATTTCGTTACCTTTTTTTTCCTTTATTTATTATTCCCCTCCCCAAAGGTTAGTTTGTGCATTCTGGAATCATCAGTCTATCGCACTAGATCTAAGGGCCCTCCTCCTACTCCTCCTCCTAGTCCTCCCAGGGGCAAAGACAAAGGTAAAAGTAAGATGGAAGAATCCAGCGGCGCCAGACAAGAGAATAGGGTTGAACGGGTAGAGGCCACTGACGGCCAGGGTATTCAGGTTTTGCATGAGAACATGTCACTACTGGAACAAAAGTTGCTGAAATTTCAGGAAGAGCTTGATCAAGTCCGGAATCTAGCCAATCTGTCTTTTTCCCTCAACGTCCCTGACGCCACCCCTACACCTCCACAGAATATCCCAAAACAGCCAAATCACCCTGCACTTCATCGTCACACCACTCCCCCAAAGAACCAAACTCTCCTAGCATAGTGCAACACTTCCCACAACACTCCGCCTCCACCCCCGGGACCTCAAACTCACATAAAAGATCATCTTTGCCTAACATTCCCATCTACGTGGAGACTGTGACTCACTTCACCCCACATGTCACACATACGTCTGAGCCCAATGAGAAAGACTTGCTTATCAATAATCTGGCTGAGGAACTTAGGAAGCTGACTAGCCGAGTCCAAGGTGTTGAAGGAGTCAAGGGGATCGAAGGTCTGAACTATGAAGACTTCTGCATACAGCCTGATGTCGAACTGCCCGAGGGGTACAAACCTCCAAAGTTCGAGATGTTCGACGGTACTGGTGATCTAAGGGTCCACCTGAGGACCTACTGTGACAAATTGGTTGGCATAGGAAAAGACGAAAGGATCCGCATGAAGCTATTTATGAGGAGTTTGAAGGGAGACGCACTATCTTGGTATATCAGCCAAGACCCCAAGAAGTGGTCCAACTGGGTAGGTATGGCCACAGACTTCATGCACAGGTTTGGATTCAACACAGAGAACGCACCATATGTGTTCTATATTCAGAACTTGAGGAAGAAACCCACAGAAACCTTTCCCGAGTATGCTACTCGTAGGAGGTCGAAAGCTGCCAAAGTTAGGCCTGCCTTAGAGGAAGAACAGATGAACAAATTCTTTGTTCGGGCTCAAGACCCGCAATACTATAAACGAATGATGATGGTTGAGGGTCAAAATTTCTCCGACATTATCAAATTGGGAGAACGGATTGAAGAAGGTATCAAGAATGGTATGGTTACTAACTTTGAAGCTTTATAGGCCACTAATAAAGCTCTGTAGTCCGGTGGTGTGTCCCGAAAGAAGGATGTGGCAGCCGTGATGGTTGCACAATAAGCCAAATCCCCGCCTAAATACCAGGTCTATCCTGCACCTCCATTCACATATCAACCCGCTCCAAATTACCAAGCACCCTCACCCTCATACCAAACTCCACCACCCACGTACCAAGCTCCATAACCCACATATCAACCCACTTCACCCAAATACTCCCAACCCGCTCCCGTCTACAACACTTATAACTCCCAGCCATCTCACTACCAGTCGGCCCCTACCCGTCAAAACTTCCCTAGGCCTCGCCCTAACTTTGATTGTCGCCCTCCAAAATAATACACTGCCATAGCCGAGCCCATCGACCAGTTATATGAAAAACTCAAAGCTGCTGCTTACCTCACACATATCCCTGTTGTCGCCCCTGAGAACCCTTCTCAATGGGTTAACCCGAACAAATCTTGTGCATATCATTCTGGCATGAAAGGACACACCATCGATGAATGCCGCTCTTTAAAGAATAAGATACAAACCCTTATTGATAAAATGATTATTGTGGCCAAGGAATCCGCTTTGAACATCTGTAACAATCCTTTACCTGACCACAAGGGCGGAGGTATCCATATGATTGAGATAGAAGATAATTTGGATCCCGAGGGGTCAATCGGGTTGATCGCAGAAGGCGATGACCCAAAGAAACCCGCAGTTACTCTCAACCCGATCGTAGTCCAGATCCAACCATCTGAGAATGCTGAGGTGAATATGTCTATCCCACTTGAGTTCGAAGCAGCACCGCCTGCAAAGGCGAAGTCCCCAGAGCCAATTGAGGTTGATTTCATGTCTCTGGCAAATGCACTCGCACCCTTCGAAGTTGCATTCTTGCCGCCCAAAGCTCGTGTTCCATTTGAAGTAAGGATAGTCGCGCCAATCCCAGCGGCTATGTCAACCACACCACCTTTCTATTCAAATGCTATCCCTTGGGATTATACAGCTGAGGCGAGAATGAAAAGTAAAAGCAGGTCTGAAGAAGCCATCGCAGCACAGGGTATGACAAGAACTGGTAGAGTTTATACCCCTGAGCATCTGGCCGAGTCAAGCAAGCAGGCTGCCAACCGGCCTTCCCTCACTGAGACATGTTCAGATGATCTTTGGATGAAAATACAGGCTAAAGAATATTCAGTAATCGACCAACTGAACAAGACACCAGCACAGATATCCATTCTCTCTCTGCTGCAGAACTCTGAGACGCATAGAAATGCTTTGCTAAAAGTGTTGAGTGAAGCCTATGTACCGAACAACATCACTAGCGGGGAAATGGCCAACATGGTAGGCCAAGTACTGGAAAGCCACAAAAGCACTTTTCACGAAGACGAGTTGCCACTTGAGGGATTGGGACATAACAAGGCTCTGCACATCACCGTGCAATGCGAAGATTATTTCATAACCAGGATTCTTGTCGACTGAGGGTCCAGTCTTAACATATGTCCGCTGATAACACTCAAGAAGTTGGGTAAGGTACTACATGAGATAAAGGATGAAGCGATCAATGTGAAATCCTTCGACGGTTCTCAAAGGTATACCATTGGGGAGATCAGTCTATGTATGCAGATAGGACCGACTTGGTTCGAGGTGGACTTTCAGGTGATAGATGTGCCGGCATCATACAATCTGTTGTTAGGACGAACCTGGATCCATGCTGCTGGGGCCGTAGCATCAACATTACATCAGGCGGTAATGTTCGAGTTGAACCATCAAGAGGTGATCATCCACGGACGGTAGCAACCCTATCTATAGCCGTCAGACTATTCCTCTGATCAATGGAAGAAGAAAGCTAGGTGGAGGAACCTACCACCATATCGAGCGGGTCAATGCTGTCGACAAGGACAAATGGTGGGATAGCAAGATCGAGAGAATCTTGAATTGGGGAGGATACGAGCCAAGAAAAGGGGCTCGGTAAGAACCTCCAAGGGATCATGAAACCCACAAAATGCAAGAAGCATGGTACTACTTTCGGTCTTGGGTATGAGTATACATGGGAAGAATACAAAAACTGGTCGCCCCCATGGCGCGGTCACTATTACCCCTTGGAGCAGCCAATACCTCATTTGGAGCAGACTTTCCAGCGGGCTGATATCATCTATGGGTCCGGCGAAGAAGAAGAATTGGCATCAATGAGGGACTTGTTTCTAGACGACGGGGACATGGATTGTTGTGTTGTTCTCGAGGAGTAGGGGGAGGAAGGCCCTTCCATACAGGCAGTGAGCAGGGGAACTCGTCTCAAGAACTGGTCCATCCATACGACCAAAGCCCGCCGAGCCGCGGGGTAGAAAGGCTAATGAACAAGCACTATTTACTGTTTACTAAATGAATTTCTTTCCTTTTCTGCATTTTCAATTCCTGCAATAAGATCTTCAATGTTCAAAACAACTATTCGTTTTATCAAAGCATTTCCAATCTCCTTATGAATCTCATAATTATTTGCTACTATTTTCTCCCATTACTTTATCAAATACATCATTACTATTACGTATCTTGATGAACCGATGATTGTGACGTGCAATGTGACAACGCAACAAACGAACATTGATGCAGAGGAAGATGATATACCCGACGAGATTGTCAAGGAAATTGAGAACTTTGAGAACAGACCCAAGTCTACCCTGGACGAGACTGAAGTTATCAATCTGGGGAATTCAGAGAACGTCAAGGAAACACGCATCAGCATTCATCTCAAAAGCCCATGCCTACTGGCAAGCTAGCCAAATGGCAAATCCTGTTGAGCAAGTTCGACATTATTTATGTAACTCAAAAGGCTGTCAAAGGACAGGCACTAGCAGACCATCTTGCTGATAATCCTGTGGAAGGAGAATACGAACCCCTGAAAACGTATTTTCCCGATGAAGAGGTATCATTCGTAGGAGAAGACATTGCAGAATCCTACGACGGTTGGAGGATGTTCTTTGATGGAGCAGCAAACTTCAAAGGGGTTGGTATTGGAGCAGTCCTGATATCAGAAACAGGTCAGCATTATCCGGTATCCGCAAAACTCATATTTCCCTACACCAACAATATGGCTGAATATGAGACCTCCATCTTAAGGCTCAACATTGCCATCGACATGAACGTCCAAGAGTTGTTAGTAATTGGTGACTCAGACTTACTGGTACATCAGGTACAAGAAGAATGGGCGACCAAGAATTCTAAGATATTGTCATATCTACATCATGTACAGGAGCTGAGAAAGAGATTCACAAAGGTAGAATTTCGGCATATCCCTAAAATCCAGAATGAGTTCGCTGATACTTTGGCTACTCTGTCATCCATGATCCAGCATCCAGATAAGAACTTCATTGATCCTATTCCAGTGAAAATCCACAATCATCCAGCTTACTATGCCCATGTTGAAGAAGAAGCAGACGGAAATCCTTGGTTACATGATATCAAGGAGTACTTGGCAAAAGGAGAATACCCAGAGCTTGAAAATACCACTAAGAAACGCACACTTCAAAGGTTATCAAACAATTTCTTTCATAGCGGAGGAATCCTGTACATGAGGACTCCTAATTTGGGTTTTCTAAGATGCGTCGAAGCAAGAGAAGCAACAAAACTATTGGAGGAGATACATGATGGTACGTGCGGTCCTCATATGAACGGATTCGTTCTAGCAAAGAAGATACTTCGGGCCGGTTATTTCTGGATGACCATGGAAATGGACTGCATCCGGTATGTCCGAAAGTGTCACCGATGTCAGATACATGAGGATATGATAAAGGTACCTCCGAGTTAGCTTAATGAAACAAGTTCACCGTGGCCATTCGCCGCCTGGGGCATGGACGTTATTGGACCAATCGAGCCTGCCGCCTCTAACGGACACAGGTTCATTCTGGTTGCCATTGATTATTTCACCAAATGGGTCGAAGCAGCATCCTACAACGCAGTTACTAAGAAAGTCGTGGCCGATTTCGTCCGCGACCGCATTGTTTGTCAGTTCGGAGTTCCAGAGTCAATCATCACCGATAATGGATCCAATCTCAAGAGTGACTTGATGAAAGCCATGTGTAAAACATTCAAAATCAAACACAAGAACTCCACAATATATAGACCCCAGATGAATGGAGTCGTTGAGGCTGCCAACAAAAACATCAAGAAAATACTGAGAAAAATGATAGAAAGGCATAAGTAATGGCATGAGAAATTATCATTTTCTTTGTTGGGGTATCACACCACAGTCCGCACATCAACCGGGGAAACTCCTTATATGTTGTTTTATGGCACAGAGGCTGTTATTCCTGCCGAGGTTGAGATTCCATCTCTGAGAATCATACAAGAAGCTGAGCTCAACGACGTAGAATGGGTAAGGAGTTGTTATGAACAACTATCCCTCATAGACGGAAAGAGAATGAACGCAGTCTGTCATGGCCAATTATATCAGAACAGGATGACCATAGCCTTCAACAAGAGAGTCAAGCCGAGACAATTCACACCGGGGCAGCTGGTGTTAAAGAAAATCTTTCCACATCAGGATGAGGCAAAAGGGAAATTTTCTCCCAACTGGCAAGGTCCGTACATGGTTCATAGAGTACTGATAGGAGGAGCACTTATACTCGCAGAAATAGATGGAGAAATTTGGCCTAAACCAATCAACTCAGACGTAGTCAAGCGCTACTATGTTAACCCTTTACGCTTTCCTCAATGTTGTAGATTGAACTACGCCTGACCTGAATCCCGTTTAAGAGGGGATACGTAGGCAGCCCTATGGGTTCGGTCACAAATTAATAAAAATCTCCTTTCCCCCACAAATGGAAACTGGGGAAATTTTTTGAGGAGGACCCTCAAAACTCTGAAGCAAGTTCAGCCAATCGCCGCAACCGCCAGAGGCATTCACCCATCAAACCAGGGCAGAATTTTAAGGAGGACCCTCAAAAATTCCATGGCAGGAAAGGTTGTAATGTCTCGAACCGTGTCACAGCCGTCGGTTCACCTAAAAATATTTTAAAATTATATGCTTATATTATGTCTTTTCAAAATCATGCATATCTATTTTGGAACAGCTTGTTTAGCAAACGCTACTCCTGCGATACCAACAATGTTACCATCATCCAGCAAACGGGTCAAGCCAAGCCAGCGGGGATACGAACTAACCTTCCCTATACAGAACTCACGATTTTTCTTTGGATGCAGGCAACAATACGGCGAAAGACCTAAACATATTATTATCCCCCGCATGACGTATATCTCTCAAGACATGCTCTTAAACTCATCGCACATGCCGACGCTTATTATCATCGCAAAACAACGCTTCATTCGTGACAATCGTATCACCGCAGTTCATCACCAGCTAAGAACTCTTACTGTCATTTTATTCCCTACATAAGGATACCTTTCTGCCTTCCACTTGCATAAGGCTACCTTTCTGCCTTCCGAGACTAAGCTCTGTCTCCATCTGCATGAGGTTAAGCTCTACCTCCATTTGCATAAGGCTACTATTCTGGCTTCTGAGGTTCCACGCTACCTCCCTCTCCGCATTTTCATTTCATGCATTGCATAAGGATACTATTCTGCCTTCCGAGGTTCCACGCTACCTCCCTCTTTGCATTTTCATTTCCTGCATTGCATAAGGCTATTGTTCTGTCTTCCGAGGTTCCACGCTACCTCCCTTTGCATTTTCATTTCCTGCATTGCATAAGGCTATTGTTCTGTCTTCCGAGGTTCCACGCTACCTCCCTTTGCATTTTCATTTCCTGCATTGCATAAGGCTACTATTCTGCCTTCCAAGGTTCCACGCTAACTCCCTTTGCATTTTCATTTCCTGCATTGCATAAGGCTACTATTCTGCCTTCCGAAGTTCCACGCTACCTCTTTGCATTTTATCCCCTGCATTGCATAAGGCTATTGTTCTGCTTTCCGAGGTTCCATGCTACCTCTCATTTACTTCTCAAAGCATCCACTTTTCATGCCGTTACTTACTTTTGCTTCCTTTCAGGCTAAGCTCTGCCCTTTCTAAATTTCGCAAGACTAAGCTCTGTCTTGTTAGCATCATACTACTGCATTCTTCATGGGCTGAAATATCGCCAACTTGTCCAAGGGCGTCATCATTCGGAGGCACCATCTTCATGGCCCAAGAACATCATTCCATGGCCCGGGGATCTCTTTATTCAACTTGCATATCATTATTCAAAGGCATCATGGTTCGGAGGCATCATCCTCATGGCCCGAGAACATCATTCCATAGCCTGCGAATCCCGCATCAAGCGATTCATGGCCCAGGACATCATGGTCTAAGGACATCATCCTCAATTGTCCAAAGACAACATTCAAAGTCCAACAGGAACTTGCATCATGTTTAAATTACGCACAATATACGTTTTCCATCTGTTTGCAGGTAATCCGGCCAGGACAACCATCTAGGCAGGAGCGGACCGCTCCAGTTCTCCTAACCACCCCATAAGCCATTTTGTTCACCTTACCTTGCACCTGGCGCCCGTTCTTGTAAGGCGTCACCGGTATACTTCGCCGGTAGTTCCTGAACTACATACGGCCTGATTCCTGTAAAATCAGGGATATGTAGGCAGCTCAGAATCCAGGGTGCGGCCTAAATCTTCCGTACCATCTCCACTCGGTCAAAATTGGCCATCATATCTTTACCTGACAACTCTTTCATCCTTCCCGGGTAAAGAGGGGCAGCTGTTGATACCCAATTTTTCCTCAAATTATTTATATACCTTTCAAAATCACTCTTTATAGTAATTAATACTTTTCCGTAATTTTCCATATTTTTTATCAAATTATTTTCCTGTTTATTTAATATCTTATAGATGATTTCAAGACATTTTCTTGCTCAGAACATTATTCACAGTTCTATTTTTATTTTCCTTAGGATTTAATTATTTCACAAA
Source organism: Nicotiana undulata (assembly GCA_005239495.1). Lineage (NCBI taxonomy): Eukaryota > Viridiplantae > Streptophyta > Magnoliopsida > Solanales > Solanaceae > Nicotiana > Nicotiana undulata. Next base: position 79,783 of record ML285850.1, read on the forward strand.
TCAGCCTATATTGGCATTATTTGGCTAGTTTTAGCAATTTTGCAATAATAGCACAAATGTACCTTTACACCATTTTAAATCAATAAGTGATCATTTTATATTTTTTATACTAGAAAATCATTTTAATTTCATTTATTTGGTCTTAATTTCATTTTTTACACAATTACTAGTCGTTTTATTAATTTAACTATCTAGTTTAATTGGGTATTTAACGTTTAGCCCTATTTATTTAAGTTATAGCCAATTCTAAAACCCAATACCCAACCCATCTGTAACCCATAAACGACCCAGCCCAAACCAACCCCATACCCGGCCCAGTTCCGAATTAATCTGAGTTCTTGATCAAATTAGACCAACGGCCCAGATGCCCCTTACCATAATTAAACTCACCTAACCCCCCTTCCTCGGTCTCATTTCTCTTCGAGACGTTTCATCTCTCATTTCTCTCTGTCTCTCTCTCTATCTCTACAATTCTCTAGAAGTCTCTTGACCTCCCCTCTCCGATGGACTCCAGTCGTCTTCTCCGGTGGATTCTCACCGGAACCCTGATTCTCTATCATCTCCTGGCCATCTACATGTCTCTCACCTACTTAGTGATATCTTAAGTTCTTCAGACGAACCTGGAGCGGTTCACTCACCTCCTTTGGGCATCTTGCCACTTTTCGGCCTTTCCCCGGCCGTCTGAGTAAGTGTTACAGTCTCTCCGGCCTAAATCGGTGCCATCTACGAGGTTTTCCCTATTTCTGGGTTCCACGAAACCTTAATCTTCTATATCTTAGATTTTTCTTTTAAGATTTGTTCTATATTTACAATATCATGAAGCTTCTCTATGTTTTTCTCCAGAAAATTTTGTTTTTAACAATTTCGAAAACTAGGGTTTCTATACCCTCTTCTCAAAACAGTATTCCCTTTTGATTTTAGTCATCTATGTTATGTTTAAGCGATTATCTCATGATTTCTTGTTGTTTGAATTGTTATTGTTGAAACCCTAGTGTTCTAGGTTGATCTTTATTGTTTGACTATGTGTACTCGTGTGTTCATTATGACTTTTGCTATGATTTATTGTTATGACCTCTTCCTGTTGATTTCTATGAGTATATCTTTGTGTCGATCAGTGACTGCTATTTAAATGTTTGAAAACTCTGACCTCTACCCTACTGGTTGTCTACTTGTTGATTTATATTGACCCTTTTGTGTGAAAATCCCCGGGCTTGTGATGTTTTTCTTAAATACATGATCTTGTGTATTCCCTCTGTAATCATGTACTAATTTTTAATTCTTTCCATATTCATGTGATTACTTTCCTTAAGTCTCTTGGATTCCCTGTGATTGCAATTGAATCTGAGATCCCCTCAATTGATTTTCAAAACTGATACTCTATTTTACTTTATAAATGTAATGTTATTTCAACTTTCCGTAATTATATACTATGTATTTGGCTTTATTTATGTATTATGTGATTTCCTTGTCCCAAATGAAGCAAAATCAGTCTTATGAATTGATTTCTTTTCCTTATTTAGCCATGACTGCATCGTTTGAACTTGACTCCTTAATTAAAGGAGTCCAGTGTCTTAATTGATACTAATTGGTTGTTATTTTTATAATTATGCACTCTTTGCCTATGTGACTACTCATTTTTCAAACTATATATACCCTGTCTTCTCTCTTTACACACACACACGCTTGACTGACACTTACACTGATAACACACACTGATATTGAGATCACTGATCACAAAAATACACTAAGCACACTGCTCTGAAATTTCTGTGTTTTTCATACACATCTCTTCTTTCTCTTTGCATCTATTATTGACTACTCAGTCGGCTTAAAGCCAAGACTGTATAATATCTATTGCTCTTGTGCTTCTAAATACTATTGTCCTACTGCTGCTCTCTTATTCTGCATACTGTTGTTGCTGCTCTATCTCTTTGCATTTTGCTATTCTCTATCACTCGACTGGTATGTCTCTAAGTTAGTTTTATAGTATCCCCACACAATATGCTTCAGTTCTTGTTTATCTACTTACTGTTCCATTTGTGCTTTATCTTGTGGTTCTACTGCCTACCATGTAATTAGCATGACTCTATAATGTCCTTTCCCTTTTGCTATTCTGCTTTCCCCAAGTGATTCTCTATAACTGTTTGAGTCTTGTGTAATTAGCATGTCCCTGCTCTTCCCCTTAGCCTAATATGTCTCCTATTTCCTCCTGCGTGGCTCTGTGTGAGACTTATGCAACTAGTATACTTACTCGTTTATGGGTTGATGTTTCTCATCTCAACATGACCACTGTTACATGCTTAGCTTCCTATGTTATAAACCTGCCCCCCTCCACATGATACCTGAATGCGACATGGTTCTGATTCCATGCCTAATATGTGACTCTATGAATCTATGTTGCTTTGTAAACAACTATGGGGTAACTATGTGAATCTGTAACCTTATTCTACTGCTAATTATTTGTCCCCAACTCCCAATCCCTGTTTGTGTTTGTCCCTTTCTTGAACTCTCTACCTGCTGGATTGTGGTTGCATTGCCTCTCCCTTTTGCAAACTGTTTACAAAACTCTTCATTATTCTCTTAAGTTATTTTCAAAAGAACTGATGTTTCAAACTACTCTTTCGAACTCAACACTCTTTTAAACTATGAGCACTTCCCACTAATCTTAGACTTTAGGTTCAGCCCCCTTCGTGTGAGCATTGCCTTGGGGACCTTGAGTACCCATTGAACTTTGACACACAAGGCTGGCACTCTACACTGCACTTACTCATCCTNCACTACTCTTAGACTTTAGGTTCAACCCCCTTCGTGTGAGCATTGCCTTTGGGACCTTGAGTACCCATTGAACTTTGACACACAAGGGTGGCACTCTACACTACACTTACTCAACCTTGGCTAGGGTACCTAGGTGTGAGCACTGTCCAGGATCTTCTGAGGTCCTTAGAGACTATGAGACGCTTGGGTTGAAAAGGTCTTGGAATATGGCATGTTGGATCTGGTACTTGGGCCTACTGTCAGGCTCCCTATAGTGGAACTTCTTAATTTTCTTATTCATTTGTGTAATTTATGTAACAATGGTCTGTAATAACTAAATGTAAATGAATACTCGGGGCTGGATAGTGAAAAGGGTGGGATTATGCATGTTTAGTATAAATCCGGGTAAAAATCATGTTTAGGATTTACTTCGCCTATGTGTGCAATAGAAATCCTGTTTAGGATATATCTACCGTGCATTAGAAATCATGTCCTTAGGTATATTTATGTCTGCATCTCATCACATGCATACTCACTTAGAAAATCATGCTAAAATACCCGTAAAAGGTCGCTATAATTACTTCTCACATAGTGACCCTGTTCGTAGTTAAATAACTAGATGAAATGGTTGTTAGTAATATCATCTCTTGTATATTCATGCCTCACATCTAGAAATCCTGCTTAGGTTCATAATAACAAGTACCCATCAGAAATTGCATTAGACATCATGTGACTTTAGGAATATTTGTTCGTTTTCAGCATGTGTTCAGACTCTCGTACTGCAAAGAACTCCCAGAAATCATGTGCTAGGTTCGACAGTTTAATGAAACCATATCCCTGTACATTTGTGTAATAATTAACCTCGTTTAAAATAGAATTCAATGATTGAAAACATTTTTTTTGAATTTAAACCCAAACTGGTTTCATACTCGACATCCTGCTTGCATTCTTAGATACCATGCCTATCAGATCTGCATTTTCTCATCGTATGTCTATTAAAATCAAAGTCTAGGGATCTGCATTCCAGTTATTGTCTTAAAATAGTAATCAACACATATTCAGACGCCTAGGCAAGACTTAGGATCAATATTTGATAAAATCTTATTAACCGTCTTTTATACAATGCCTGTCATTACAAATGGTTTAAAATCAGTCATGCACTCTTTTTCTAGAACTCACTAAAATCCTCTATTTGCTACTGTCTCTATACTTAGAATTCCTGTTTTTCCTACAAACTACTGGGATTCAACGTCATTTACTCCATTCTTTTCTAAAACTCATCAAAACCTGTTGTTTACTACTGTTGTTTTTCACATCTGAAATCCCTACTCTAGGTTCTGAAATTTGAGACTTCTTTGTGTTTGAGACGTGCTATTAACATGCATTATTTGTGGAGGATCTATGAGTCGTATGTCTGTTTATGTGTATCCTGTATGTGCAAGTCCTAATTGTTTCTTTACTTGTCGCTTAGAGTTTATCCTTTAAAACCTAAGGGGACAGCCTAGTACTCGCCTTGTAGGAATAGTAGTCCTAAATACCCTCCAGGACTGATAGGATGGGACGGGTAACAACACGCAATAAGCTTCGCACGCGTTTTAAACACCTTAGCGGTGTGGGAAGGGTAGAAAATGGATATGATGACCGGTGCGCTAATACCACGTGTAGCCCCTCTTCGAGGCGTGACATACCGTGTATTGCATTGACGTGATCCATATTACTTTAAGACCTAGGACATTTTCATTCAAATGATTTTACTTTGCTATTCTTTAAATTTCTTTTAATAAATTCAGTATTTACTTGAAATCCCCTCTTACGTGAGCCTTGCTTGTCATTTGTTTACTGTCCAAATTCACAAAATTACTTGGTTGGGACCCACAGTTGTGGATCTTGAGGGGTGCCTAACATCTTCCCCTTGGGATAATTTCAAGACCTTACCCAATCTCTGGTAATGCAAACTCGTCTATGAGTTAATCATTCTAGGTGCCCTAACGCACCATAAAATCGTTAGGTGGCGACTCCTCCTTAAACCTTTTCCTTTAAGGAGTTGTCCAGAATGTCATGAAATCCGATCTCCGCGTACCTAACCCGTGCGAGCAAAAAGGGGGGCGCGACAACACCCAGATTCATAACCAAAACTTTGAGTAAGTGCAGTGTGGAAAGGCCAGCTTTAATGTGTCAAAGTTCAGAGGGAGCTCATAGGGTCCCAAAGCAGTCACACATTAAAGGGGCAGAACCTAGACTTCTAAGAGTATATGAGAGTTTTTGATATAGTTTTAAAAAGAGTTGAGTTGGGAAAAACAATTTTAAAAATATTTTGGAGAATAGCATAAGAGTTTGCTTTGGTGAAACCAGTTTGAAAGAAAAGGAATAGGACAGTTAACCACTCAAAAACCAGAATAGCAGACATGGTTCAGGAAACAAACACAAACAAGGAATGAGGGTATTGGGGACAAGTAAGTCATATAATAGAAACAGATTTGCACACAAGTGAACACCAGGGAAGTATTAAAGTACTGCATACTTATAGTCACAGCAATAGTCTATCACAAAGTGTTTATGCCAGGAACTTAACAGATTCAGATTGAGAGGTGCTAAACAGAGTTACTCATTAGGTTTATAGGGAAGAGTCCAGAATTACATAGCAACTAAGTGTCATAGATACATACTTATAATGTGCTGGGAGTTAGGGGATGGCAGAATTGTAGTAGAAGCATGTAAGAGAGAGTAATAGACATGCTAGACTATAGGGGAAAGGGGAAGTCACACAGACAGAACAAATATATTAATTGCAAGGTAAACAGCAGAACCACAGGTAGAAACATAGTAGAAACAAAAGGAATCGTAATACAAACAAGAACATATTTTTTTGGATGTTGTAAGTCAAATTGAGAACATACCAGTCAAAATGAGAGAATGAGGGCAGAGTAGTAGAGCAGTAAAGTGAAGAGAGGTAGAGCAGTAGTGTGTAGAGCAATAGAACAGTAGAGCAATAGAGCAAATAGAGCAGTAGAGTTACTCAGTCTTGGCTTTCAGCCGACTGAGTAGCAAGTAAACAACAAGAGAAGTAAGAGAGTATGTGTGTGTAGGAGAAAGCTTAGAACAATGTATTGTTCGTGTGTGTGTTGGTGTCCTATGCTAAAGAAAGAGTAGAGTATTTATAGTTTCAAAAACGAGTAGAGAATAAGGTAAGGAATACCAGTTTAACATAGTTATAGAAATAATATTCAATCAGAATCAATCACAGACCTGGACTCCCTTAATTAGGGAGTCATAGTTCAAACGGGCACAATTAGAATTAAATAAGGAAAGGATCAAATGCGAAACTGATTTTACCCTAATAGGAGTAGTAAAACATGTAGCATGTATTAAGGACTAAGTACCGAATATTTTAGGTAAGGAAAGTACACGTTAAATAATTAATAGCATATTTATGCACATAAATAAAGTAGAATACGATTTAGTTCTCAAAATTAGTTCCAAGAATCACGAATAAGATTGAGAATCCCAGGGAATCAGTACTACATAAGGAAGAAATTCGAAAGTCAGTAAAGAACTCTAAGAAAAAAAATACAAAATCATAAATTCAAGGAAAAATATCACAGCTTTACGAAGAGATGCACAGAATTAGTAGAGTATTGGGTAAACAATTGTTGAACGAACAATCAGACATACCAAACAACAAATAGCACGAAAATCATAGAAACAGTAGAAGGTTGGAAACCCTAACAACAAAATTAAAGCGGGAAGCATAGAACACGGAGAAAATCCAGAAGAAACATACAGAATAAATGGGGTTGGAAACCCTAAGCAAGAAATCATAGCAAACAAAACAAACTCAAACCCTAAAAATTGGGGTTTCACCAGAATAATTAGAGTAAAGAGGAGACACAAGCAAACATTTTAATTATACTGGGAATCATATATTAGTACTAAAAATCAGAAGATAAAGCGTTTTTTAAAAGGGGTTAAGAAACCCTAGTTCTAAAAAATGAAGAATCGTTTGAAAAACAAAGGGTTTTTTAAGAGAAAACAGGTGAAACCCTTAGAATAGACATAGATCTATCACGGATCTAGGAAGATCGGAAGATCTTAAAGCTAGGGTTTCCAGAGAAAACCCAAAAAGAGAAGAAAGCTTAAAATATCACCGGCGTTTGGTCGAAAATGCAAAGATCTTACTCGAACGGCCATAGGAGGCCGGAAAATATGGCATGAGACCGGATATGGGAGTGTATTGCCTCAGGGTCGCTTGAGATCTTCCATCGGTGACACATGTATGAAAGACGGAGCCATGGGGTTGATGAGAGGTGGAAACTCCATAGTTTTTGGCGGGAGAGGGGGAGGGGGGGTGGGCGGAGAGGGAGAGACAGAGCTCAGGGGGGACGAAGGTTCTAGAGAGAGTCGAGAGGATTCAGAGAGAGAGANGGGGAGGGGGGGGGGTTAGTCTATTAGGCATTAATTATGGTAAGTCTCAATTTGGGCCGTTGATTTGAATTAATCAACGGCTCAGATCAAAAGGGGAATTGGGCCGGGTATATTTGTGAAGATTGGGCTGAGTATTTGGGTTGGTCAAGTGGGTTAAGGGATCCGGATCAAATAGATTAAAATTGAGATTAAAAGTGGCTAAATGTTAAATACCCATTAAAATAGATAAATACTTTTATAAAATGGCTAATAATTATAAAAATGGAATTGATGCTAAATAGACTAAATTAAGAAGATTAATTAGTATTAAAAATATAAAATGATTAATTATTGAGTAAAAATAGCACAAAATATATAATTAGGCTATAATTGCAAAGTTATTGCAATTATAGCCAACTAATGCCAATTTGGCTAATTTGTGGAACAAATTTGGTCTTAATAGGACCTAAAATGATATACTAAATCAAGAAATGTTTTTGGGATCATTTGTAATGCAATTTATAATTAATTAGTAGAGATAAAAATATTGGATAAATTAGAATAAATTAATAAAAATGTGGGAAAATTATAGGAAAATACCAATTGTTATAAAAACTGATTTTGAAGGTACATATGCAAAATTAAAGATAATTTGAGGAAAAATTGGGTATCAACAATGAATAAATGGCTCTTTAACTAATAGTCAATTTAGAAGTCTCCATTTGACACATGCTAACTCCAATAGTTTCAGGCTATTAAATAAATTATAACATCTCAAGCCACAAAATAATATCAAGTGTAATAGGGCTCTGAGTATTATCACGCATGATTTATGCTGAGGTCGTATGACCCGATCCAAAATACTGTGCGCACTGCCAAGGGTTGAACGAAACGAACCATAGATGCATCTATTATATTGCCGAGGTGAACAGCCCGCCCCCATGAGAATAGAGAAGTTTACCTAGCTAGCAGAAGTACTTGCGACGCGAGAGGACATGGCTTTCTTAGAGTTATTATGTATACCTCAATTCTTCCCAAAAATAAGAAATCTAAATTTAAAATTTGCAACTTTAAAATCTCTAGTCTCAGCTCTATTCAAGACAATTAACATGCATAATAAACACAATAGTACAATTAAAGTATGATGTGGATCTAAGACTACCGGACATATCATGGAATGTAGCTACGCACAAATATTCGTCACCCCATGCGTACGTAACTCCTCACACAAGTAATATACAACAAAGGTACACTTAAGGCGATGAGTTCCCTCTTACAAGGTTAGGCAAGAGACTTACCTCGTTCTCAAGCTCAGTTCCAGTCCACAAATCCGCTCTAAAGCCTCAACTTGGTGCCAAACAACCCCAAACTGGCCAAATATTATATAAATTAATCAATATACACACATAAGTTCATAATTTATTTATTAGAGAAATCACCCAAACCAAATTGGAAGATCCCTAAAATTCACCCCCCGGGCCCATATGCTCGGATTCCGAAAATTATTTAGGATAAATGTTACACATAACCTCACGAACTCAAACATATAATTTTTACCCATCAAAACCTACATTTCTCAACTAAACCCACATTTTCTACAATTTATGTGTTAAGAATCTACAAAAAATGCATGTATTGAACTCATCTTGTATAGGAATTACTTACCTCAACATGCTAGGCGAAAACCCCTCTTCAAAGAGCTCTACAATCGTCCAAGAAGTTAAAGAAATGAACCAAAATGGCCTAAGTCCCGACATTAAATGAACCATACTTCCCCAGTGACTTTCACACCTACGGGAGATTCGCCGGTTCTACGAGAAATTGTCCGCTTTCGAGAAACACGTACGCTCCAGCCTTGGTCACGCCTGCGGAAAAATTCTGCATCTGCGAGCCCGCTTCTGCAGCTCACCTCGCGCACCTGCGACCCTGGCCGTGCTACCTTCCTCTGCACATGCGATCCCCTCATCGCATAATCGTGTCCGTTTCTGGGAAGAAACTCTACTTTTGCAGACACTAGCCAGTCCACTCCCAGCCGCACCTGTGGCTAGCTCCTCGCAGGTGCGAATGCACTAGAACTGTTGCTTCTTCAGCCATGATTCTAATTTCAACCATGTTTCGCACAACGTCCGAATAGCACCCGAAGCCCCCGGGGCCTCGTCCAAACATACCAAAAAGTTTGAAATCATAAAACAGACTCGCTCGAAACCTCGGAACACGTAAAACTACATCAAAACTAAGGATTACATAGCAAATCAAATCAAATCAACTTATGAACTTTAAGTTCTCCCAACTTACTCCGAACGTACTGAATCATACTTAAACTACTCAGAATGACACCAAATTTTGCGTGCAAGTCACAAATCACCATACGGAACTATTTCCAGGCTCGGAATACCAATCGGACCTCCATAACACCAAATCCTACTTCAAGCCAAATTTAAAGAACTTGAAAACCTTCAATGCGACAACTTTCAATATTACGCGTAGAAACGCTCCCCGGTCATCCGAAAACCCGATCCGAACATACGCCCAAGTCCAAATCATCATACAAATTTGCTGGGACCGTCAAATCCCAATTCCTAGGTCATTTACCCAAAGTGTTGACTCAAGTCAAACTAACCAATTTAAGCCCATATTAAGGAACTAAGTGTTTCTGATTTCAACCCAAACCCTTCCAATCCCGAACTAAGCATCCCCGCAAGTCATAAAATAGTAAAAGCACATACGGGGAGTCTTAATTAAAGGAACGGAGATATAAAAACCAAAAAGACCGATCGAGTCGTTACGTTTTCAATCAATTATGTCAACAAAATATGTATATTCATATGGTGCCTGTAAAATCTATGTTGCACAGTGTGTATTCTTTATAATGTATACCATATATGTAGTTAGGTGTTGTCTTGATTTTCTTTTCATATTTGGTTTTTCTATCTTTTGAAGGAAAGGCAACATGTTTACCATAATTGAGTTTTTCTTTTCCTAGAAGGAAAAATATAATTCTTCCTTATTAGCTAGTCCTTTTTCTTGTAGGAAAAGGTTTGGAATTTCCTAAATTGAGGATATTTCTTTCTAATTCAGTAGCATCCACAATGTAGCCATATAGGTTTGAGAGTCGTGTTTAGGGGGAGAACTTTATGGGACAAGTGTTAGTGTGTCACTTGTGTTTGCCTCTTCGTGAGGTTGTTCTCTCGATATTTTGTACTCTCTTTTATATAGTGGATTGCTCATCTTTGGGGTGGACATAGGTCAATTGACCGAACCACGTTAAATGTTTGTGTCTCTTTTGGTATATTTCTCTTTTATTGTCTGATTTATCGTTGTTCAAGATTTGCTTCGCTAGCTTCTGCATGATACCTAATTTTTCAGACCTAACAAGTGATATCAGAGCGATTTCAAGACATATTCATCTTGGCGGGTTTAGTTCTTGTCGCAACTTATTTGACAGTAATAATGATTTTTGTCCGAGAACTTTGACCGGAGTGCTACGCACATTGAGACAAAACTTTGTGATGGAGATTTGGAGATTCGACATGTTGAAGATTATGTGAAGAAGGTGAATCAAGTTTATTTTGTTAGAAAATTCAAGCCAAGGGGGAGCATTGTTAGGTGTTGTCCTCATTTTCTTACCATATTTAGTTTTTCTATCTTTTGAAGGAAAGGGCAACATGTTTATCATAATTGAGTTTTTTTTTCCTAAGAAAAATATAATTCTTCCTTATTGGCTAGTCCTTTTTCTTGTAGGAAAAGGTTTGGACTTCCATAAACTAAGGATCCTTCTTTTTAATTTAGTGGCATCCACAATGTAGCCATATGGGTTTGAGAGTCGTGTTTAGGGGTAGAACTTTACGGGAGAAGTGTTAGTGTGTCACTTGTGTTTGCCTCTTCGTGAGGTTGTTCTCTCGATATTTTATACTCTCTTTTATATAGTGGATTGCTCATCTATCTCCGCAGTGGACGTAACATAATTGGCCGAACCACGTTAAATGTTTGTGCTCTTTTGGTATATTTCTCTTTTATTGTGTGATTTATCGTTGTTCAAGATTTATTTCGCTAGCTATTGCATGACACCTGATTTTTCGGACCTAAAATATGTTTAGTTGTCTGTGATAGCATATAACAATTTAATGTTAATAATATGGTGATGATAATAGATGATGATACATTAATTTCTCGTCATTTGTGATACCATATTACATAAAATTATGATAACACAAAATAATACCTTAATATATATTTTTTACTTTATGTGGTTCAGGTGTTGAATAGGTAACCATGAGTTAATCATATATCTCATATGCTTTGAAGCTTCTTTTTTATGCATTTTCTTATTGCAGTTAATGAAAGCAAATGGCTTGACAAATTTTCATGAAATTGATATGTCATAGCCAATGCCATAAATACCCGGGAGCATAACTAGAAACTTGACTAGAATTCTACTTTTAGGTTAAATACATTATGAAGAAACGTAAATTAAATAATTTTAAACAAAATAAAGAGAAAATCCAAAATGGAAACAAGAGCTTCTAGACATAGTTTACTTGGTTGATCATAATTTAAATTAATTATTTAATCTCATATTTGGGAAGCACTTACTTGAGTCCACCCAGTATATATTAATAATTGATATTTTCAACCAAAATTTGGAAAAAAGGATGCTCGAGAAGCACTTCTTTGGCTAGGAAATTAAAAAAACTTGACCAATTCGGAATTTTGACTACATAAACAAAACAAAAAGAAGAAAAAATACCCAGTTTTGTGACATAAACAAACAAACGAAAGCTTATGCAATTCCAGCACCTCGGATTCAGAATAACAAAAAAGTGATGGTTTATTTTAAGAGATTTAAGGTGTGTTTGGAACGAAGGAAATTGTTTTTCATGGAAAATGAATAGTTTTATCACTTATTTTTTCTTGTTTAGTTGATGAGTGGAAAACTTTTTTCACAAAATATTTTCTAGTGTTTGGTTAGAGAATAGCAAATACTTTTAGGAAAATAATTTTTATGCTAATCTCCATACCCCTAGACTCCCCTTGTGCC